>ONZH01010826.1:0-117413 GCA_900303285.1 Rhinella marina | reverse complement strand
CAACTACACTGACTACTTAGCACAATATCATGCTTTTCTGTTTGGATGGCGAATAACGCAGCAAATAGTTATTTTAAATGAACAAACCCACAAACACGGATTTACAGGTTTTTTTGCAAGTCAACTTCACTGACTACGTTAGCACTATATCACGCTTTTCTGTTTGGATGGCGAATAACGCCGCAAATAGTTATTTTAAATGAATATACCTACAAAAACGGATTCACAGTTTTTTTGGCAATTCAACTATACTGACTACGTTAGCACAATATCACGCTTTTCTGTTTGGATGGCGGATAACGCCACAAATAGTTATTTTAAACGAACAAACCCACAAACACGGATTTACAGTTTTTTTGGCAAGTTAACTTCACTGACTACTTTAGCACAATATCACGCTTTTCTGTTTGGGTGGCGGATAACGCCGCAAATAGCTTTTTTAAACGAACAAACCCACAAACACGGATTTACAGTTTTTTTGGCAAGTCAACTTCACTGACTACGTTAGCACAATATCACGATTTTCTGTTTGGATGGCGAATAACGCCGCAAATAGTTATTTTAAATGAACAAACCCACAAACACGGATTCACTGTTTTTTTGGCAAGTCAACTTCACTAACTACGTTAGCACTATATCAAAATAACTCAATAGGTGTGCTACGGTGAGGGAGAAGAGACAGTAGCACTTCTCGACCTCCGTAACCGCCAAATACCATAAATATATCACTCGTGTGGCTTATTACATAGGGGCCATATGTCAACTATGTGATGCAGCTAACCTTGGTCACTACTCACTAGAGTGTCTATGAGGTGGCTTGTTGGGCTCATTATTGGTGTGTGTTAGTGCTATTACTGACATACATGATATCGAATTTATAGGACTCTATCCCATTTATATACTTTGCCCTGGTCCCCTGATGATTCATGGGGGAGTATGTTGTATATATTTGATGAAACGCGTTGGGACTACTGGGATCATGATATAATAGGGTCTCTGTTTAGGGAAGAGCAGATTTAGGTACGGGGACGGAGTGCGGCTACCATCTGGTCACATCTTCGGGCTGAGCTAGTGTGAGATGAGTCACCTAGGGTCAGCGGTAGCCCTGTATTCCTAACGCTTTTCCATCGCTGTGTTTTTGTATGGTATTTGCAATTTTGATATAACCTATGATTAATTTTGCAGCTACTTTAATCTGCCCCAATATGACACATATTGTCACAAGCGGCTAGAGTCTGGTAAGACCTTCTTGTCTATTTTGTTAAGTTTCTTTTGTTATCTATGTTGTCTTTTGAGGTATTTTTGTGATATAGAAGATAATTTTCTCCTTTTTAAGGATTTATTAATAAAATGTACATTTTAATAGTACTGCCCCTTTTCGAGTTATATATTTACGTTAGCACTATATCACGATTTTCTGTTTGGATGGCGAATAACGCCGCAAATAGTTATTTTAAATGAACAAACCCACAAACACGGATTTACAGTTTTTTTGGCAAGTCAACTTCACTGACTACGTTAGCACAATATCACGCTTTTCTGTTTGGATGGCGGATAACGCCGCAAATAGTTATTTTAAACGAACAAACCCACAAACACGGATTCACAGTTTTTTTGGCAAGTCAACTTCACTGACTACGTTAGCACAATATCACGCTTTTCTGTTTGGATGGCGGATAACGCCGCAAATAGTTATTTTAAACGAACAACCCCACAAACACGGATTCACAGTTTTTTTGGCAAGTCAACTACACTGACTGGTTAGCAAAATATCACGATTTTCTGTTTGGATGACGAATAACACCGCAAATAGTTATTTTAAATGAACAAACCCACAAACACGGATTCACAGTATTTTTGGCAAGTCAACTTCACTGACTACGTTAGCACAATATCACGCTTTTCTGTTTGGATGGCAAATATAGTTATAGTTAGTTATATACTAACCTTTTATGTGGTACAGTGTCAAATGCTTTGGAGAAGTCCAGATATATGACATCCATTGATTCGCCGCGGTCAAGTCTAGAACTTAAATCCTCATAGAGACTGATTAAATTGGTTTGACATGATCGATCCCTCATGAAGCCATTGCTGATATGGCGTTATTTGCTTATTTTCATTGAGGTACTCCAAGATAGCATCTCTTAGAAAACCTTCCAACAGTGTACGCACAACAGATGTTAAACTTACTGGCCTATAGTTTCCGGGCTCTGTTTTTGGACCCTTTTTGAATATTGGCACCACATTTGCTATGCGCCAATCCTGTGGATCACTCCCTGTCAGTATAGGGTCCTTAAATATCAGAAATAAGGGTCTGGCTATGACATTACTTAATTCTTTTAGGATACGGCTAGAGATGAGCGAATCATTCAAAATTCGCTCCGCCGAATATTCGTCGAACTTTTCATAAGATTCGTATCTTCGACTAATCTATTCGACGAATCTGCGTACAAATCATACGTTATTATGTGGTGTTTTGCGAACATTCGCGCACTAATAACGAACGTTCCATTTTGTAAAGGTATGCAACTTCTTTGAACACGAACGCATAAGCATACAAATTGCGTACGAATCCTCAGCGTACTATTGTCTAGCGATTGTGTAATACGCAGGCACGCACGACGCTAGGCCACAGCATGCACTCCTCAGAGGAAGAGCGAAGTTTTGAAAATGGCATCCAGGCGATCCTCAGCATTTAGCTTGGAGAGCTGAAATACATGATCCGGCTGATGGACCTCGTGGATTACAATGGCACACACCGCAACCCGAACCAGCATAAAAAGGAGGTGATCCAGCAGGTGATCCGAGGCTTGCGCCATCGTTTTGACACTGTGCGGACCCCGGGCCAGATCCAGCGGAAATGGTCCGATCTGAAGTTTAAGTGCTCAGAGCGGCGTACTGAGATCCATGCAGCGATACTGCAGGGTGAGTAACAAAATATTTGAAAAGTAAGAACATGTTAAAAAATTAGTGTACTGTATTGTATATATAACAGTGGGTGCTAATAATTAAAACCGTATAGAAGGACAACGTAGGCGTGCGTAGTGCCCCTTCCCAGTAATTTGCCTTAGGCTACTTTTACATATGTGGTGGTGATCCTGCAGGCTGTTCTGCAGTATTTGTCCTGCCAATTCCAGGTGTTCTTGCCGAATAGCGGCCGGATCAGCGCCGCCCCCCATTTATTGTTATTGGGGCCGGCTGTTCGCCTGTCAGGCAACTGCGCTAGTGTGAAAGAAAGTACCCTTAGATATATGGCCCTTCATAGTTAGCGCTTCCTCCTCCTACACACAGACTCACAGACGTGCTCATGCTGCAGCTAATGTGAGTGGGCGATATCAAAAGTATTCCCACCGTGTTAACGATATTAAGAAATTTATTGCGATAACGAAATCTATCGTGATAAATACCTATTTAGAAGAAATAAATGATTATGGCCCTCCTCTCATCCATAATATCTTCATAGTAGTTTACAGTGTTAGTATTAAAAAGAGTGATCATAACAATTGTGTACGGATTTATGTTGCAGAGAACCGCCAACGACGGCGTCACCACGGTCACTGTCACCATCGAGGCCGGACGGCCCCTGCAGTACTTGCAGCTTCTAGTAAGTGTAAACATATTTAATTTATTTTTAATCCAAGCTACGTGGGAGTGCAGCTGCAGTGACATAAGAGCACTAGTGGTTAGGAATGGGATCCAGCCCTAAACTATTCCCATGTATCAGAAGTTACAACTGTTCATTAGAGTTGAATGTAATGCCATTATTTTATGATTTTTGTCAGCTGCTGCACCACAGAGGAGCCCCTCTCACCCTCCTCCAACCCAGCGAGAGAGAACCCCACCTGCCCCTCCAACACCACCAGCCCAACTTCCCGAGGTAGAAGGTAGGTAACATAAAAAGTGTAATCGGTGGACCTTCTGTCTTCAAAATATAAGCTAAATTTATGTTTAACTTTTGTAGCTTCAACCATCAGGGAGGAGTTTTCCCTTGGACCATGGGAAGACGACGTAGTATGGGTGTCCAGTAAGTACAAACCCCAAACTGACCATGTGTGGCCTTCTCAGTGAGCAGTTCAAAGAAAAAAAAAGGCTCAGTACAGATACATGTCACTGAATAACTCGTTCCAGTACATATACCAAATATATAATGACATGCAATTGTTAAAGTATTATCCAGTTGCTGGTTTGAAAGTTTAGAATTTTTTTTGTGGGACAACCACTTTAACTCGATCATACTAACGATATTACTGTTTCCACCCCTACAGATATCCCCACTGACTTTGAATTAGAGGCAGCCTTACGCTGAGTTGAGACCAGGCTCCATGCTGCCTCCCAGCTTATTCGCGGCCTGCAGCTAGAGCTGAGAGAAATGCAGGACATGGTGGCCAGACGTTGGCAAAGGCCGGCATAACCTTTTTTTTTGTCCTTTCTTTTGTTTATTATATATTATTTATAGAGATGAGCGAATCATTGAAAAAATTATTCACCGAACATTCAGCGAACTTTTCCTAAAATTTGTGTATTCGAAGAATAGATTCGTTGTATTTGCGTACAAAATATACCTTATTATGTGCTATTAGCGAACATTCGCTCACTAATAACGATCGTTCATTTACAAAATGTACGCAACTTCTTAGAAGACGTACGCATGAGCGTACAAATAGCTTACGAATCTCAGCGTACTATTGTCTAAGCGATTACGTAATACGCAGGCACGTACGAGGAGAGGCCGCGACGTGCACTCCTCAGAGGCAGAGCGAATTTTCGAGACACATATATGGTAAATAGTGCAAATACATTATTATAAGTATAATATAAACATTTTAAATATCACCTACCTAGTATGCTCACGGACATGTTTAAGTCTCTTTTCTTCTGACGCTTGTCATAGAACTGGAGCAGAGTCCGCAATTTGTAATCCATATAGGCAAAATTGTAATCCAAGTGGGTAAAAAAATAGCAGCAAAGGTTCCCTTTAACCCTTTCAGTTCCGGAGGTTTTTTCGGTTATGCATTTTCGTTTTGCACTCCCTGCCTTCAAACAGCCATAACTGTTTTATTTTTCTGTTCACATAGCTGTATGAGGAGGTGGGAAGCGGGAAAAAAATTCCAAATCGGGTGAAA
This sequence comes from Rhinella marina, assembly GCA_900303285.1. Lineage (NCBI taxonomy): Eukaryota > Metazoa > Chordata > Amphibia > Anura > Bufonidae > Rhinella > Rhinella marina. Next base: position 112,290 of record ONZH01010826.1, on the reverse strand, counting down.
TTGCAAAAAAAATGCTATTCCGCTACAGTTCTACGGGTTTCTTATTTACAGCGTTCGATGTGCATTAAAACTGACCAGTTACTTTCATTCTACTGGTCAGTACGAATTCCGGCAATACCTAATATGTATAGTTTTTCCTGCATTTTGATAGTGATAAAATAATTAGAAAGTTGCCCTTTTTTTTTTTTTTCCTTGTCATATCTTGACCCCTATAACTTTTTGGTATTTATGTGTACGGAGCTGTATGGGGGCTCATTTTTTGCGGGGCGATCCGAAGTTTTTATTGATACCATTCTGGGGTGTGTATGACTTTTTGATCACTTTTTATTAAATTTTTTTTAGAAAAAAAAGCAACAAAAAACGGCGATTCGCCATTTGGACGCTTTTTTCCGACACACAATTCGCCGTATTGGAATTTTTTTTTATATTTTAAAAGTACGGGCGTTTTCAATCACGGTGATACCCATCATGTCTATATTTATTGTTATTTAGGTATTCATTTTTTAATTATACGGAAAGGGGGGTGATTTGAACTTTTATATATTTTTTATATATTTTTTAACATTTTTTTAAAAAATTTTTTTTACTATTTTAAAGCTCAAATATGAGCTAATATATTGTGTTTTTTTTTTCTTTATGACCAATCAGGGATTTACTAGACTGAGATAAATCCAAGAATTGCTCATTTCTTATCCTGGCCTGCCATCTAGTGGCCAGAATAAGAATTGCACTTTGAAAACTGTAATCCTCACCAGCGAGGATTACAGTTTTCATATGGTGTACAGACCCCCCGATTGGCCACCCCGTACGCTTCCGGGTTCAGACGCAACTAGATGCCGTGATCACGTGTGATCAAGGCATCTAAAGGCCCAGCAAGACGCCGCCGATCGGGTAAGTAGCGGCAAGTCTCTGCTGTTAGAAACAGCAGAGACTTGCCGGCCATGACGCCCGCCGCACTTGCGAGCGGGCGCCATGTGCCCGCATCGCCCCAGCTCCGTACATGTACGGCGCTGGGAGTGTAAGGGTTAAAAAACCCTCTTTCGAGGGGCTCCCCAAATAACCTGAAAAGGGGGAAAAAAGGGATGAGGTGCACGTATGCCCAACTTGGATAAAAAAAAACCTTTTTTTTTATGGGGGGGAGTCCTAACAATCCATGGCCATCTGGGTGAGGACAAACGCAGGGCAACAAAACTAAAAACAAGGGCCAACTAGTGCCCACCCTTCAGGATAAGTCCATGTTGTGGCTCCCATAAAAACTGCTGGAATTACTTAAAGGCCAGCAGGTCCTCCTCACTGCTGCTGGAGCTAAAGGACATGAGAGGGCACTCCTGCCTCATCATGAAAGCGGCCCTGGCTGCGGCAGCAGACCCCGCCGACCTCTCAAGGATGGTCTTCTTGGTGACTGGGCTGTCACACTGGCAAAGGCAGTGGTAACTTTGGCCCTGCTCATCACTCTGTAGTGGCCAGATCCTCCTGCCGGCATACCAGGTGACAGAATCTCTGGCTGTAACGGTAATGGTAACGGTCTTCCAAGAGCGGCGGACTGTGCGGCCTGCAACTGCAACTGGATGGTACACGAAAGTGTTCATGGTCATCTGTCCCACATGAAGGATCGGTGGTATCGGTGGCGGCAAATCAGGAATCAGGGGTTCTGGCTGATCCTGACCTTGGGATTTCTCTTCAAATCTCAAGGTCTCAAGGTCACAAGCCTCTTCTGCGGCCTGGGCCTCCTCACTCCAGTCTTCCGGGGGGGCTGCAGGAGTAGGTGGTCGCTTTAAGACTTTAACCCTAGTAGCAAAGGGGCCTTGGAGGCTCTTCATGGGGGTATACTCCACGTAATCCCCTGCATGGAGATTGTGGCGTATGGGCGGAAGATACAGCTGCTTAACCGAACGGCAGTTAACATATAACTCCTCCGCCGTCTCCTCATCGCCCATGAAACTGACTCCCCACTCCAAGTTGAACCAAATAACGGTTCCCCTTCAGTGCTCCAGCTTAGGGTCACCGGACCGTGGGTGCTCCAAAACTTGCACCACCCACTCCTCCACCAGCTTTTTATATTCCCAGAGGGTCTGGGCGTTCCGGGTGACAGCCTCAGGGACCATCAAATTCTGGCATAAGGAGTAGTCCTTGCGCGGCGGAGCGGGAACTCCTGCCGCCTCCGCCTTGTCAGCCAGTGGAGTCACCACCTCAGCAGGCACCTCATCCGACTTCCTGTTGAGTTGTGAGAGATAGATCTCCGGTTCCTTCTCCTCATAGGGGTCGTCTGCCCACAACATGCTTCCCCAGTCAGGACCTCGCAGTCTCACCGCCATCTTACTCTGCTGACTTGCCACGTCTTCCTCGCACGCAGGAGAAGTGGGCAGAACTACCAGGGAGGAGTCTGCATCGCTGAATAGAATACGTACGCAACAGCGTGTAGAGTAACTACCAGGGAGGAGTCTACGCAACAGTGTATAGAGTAACTAAATTATACGTAGAATAGCATATAATTTAGCGGACAAACTACGTAGCGATGCGTACAAAAGCAAAGCGAATCACCTAATATTCGGATTCGCTTCGCAGCTGAAAAATCCCAAGATTCGATATGAATCAATGAATCGACGAATCGCTTCGCTCATCTCTAATTATTTATTATTTGTAAAAGTTATTATTTATTACTAAAATTATTCTTGTAAAACCTGTGTTTTGAGTGTTTTTTTAAACCTTTAACTCCTTCCTGACATAGTGTGAAGAAGACAGGAATGTCTGTTTAGGCAGTAGCCTCCAAAATTTGTGCAAAGGCCATTTTCCTGGATTAATGAACACAGCAGTGATTACCGGCAAAAGTATTAATAAATTACGCACACTCCGGTTCACTGATTACAATTTACAGTAAAAGAAAAAGGCTTGGCTTGTTTGGCCAACAAGCCTGTACATTCTACCTTGTAAACATAGACAGTGAAAATTATATATGGGCTTTTCATGGGTGCCCCGGCCAGTAGTAGTAGGGGACGGGGTATATCAGCAGAGAGTGATTAGTAAATACAACAAACTGCGGTGTAGTATAACAATCTCCGCTAATGTAACTTGTAACGGGAGGCGGAGGTAGCAACAGTGTAGCCATTTTTTTATTTATTTTTTTTAAATATATATATTATATATATATATTTTTTAGCTCTTTTGGTATTCTTAAATTTGTTTTGGAGCCATTACTCCCCCCGAGTAAAGGCTCCAAAACAAATTTAAGAATACTAAACAGAACTAATATAACGGTGTATAAGAACAAAATACAAAAAGTGAGGCAGCACTCCAACTTCAGTGAAAAAGTGTAGGACTCTTTATTCCCAAATGCAACATTTCGGTCCTCTCAATGAGACCTTTTTCAAGCAATGAACAACCAGTGTATACTTTCACATAAATTAGGCAAAGTGGGTGGAGTTACCAAACATGTGATCAATTATAAAAAACATGTGATCAAATCGTGACATCACAATTAGTGTCAAAGTGATAAACAATATAAAGTGCACATGTATTAACCCTTAGACTCCCAGCGCCGGGACACTGCTGCGCTCACCCGATCAGCTGCAGATGTCCGGCAGTGGCCAATAGCCGGACCCCTGCTGTATGCACCAGCATCGGTGAAAACACCGATGCCGGTGCATTAACCCTCACACTGCCGCGGTCAGCGCTGACCGCGGCATGTGCGATGTCGGCGCTGGGAGCGAGAGCCCATCGGGTCCCGGCTCTGCTGTGACGGGACCCGATGGCAGGGAAGGCAGCCCGATGCCTTCTACGGAAGCCTGTGAGATCCAGTATCTACAACAGGCCCCCCATGTGCCGGGCCCCCCTGTGGGAATATACATACCCCGCTGCCTGCGGCGCTCCTTGTCCCCGCACCACCTTTGCTGCTTCTCCCTGTACACGGATGAAAACATCCGGTGTCGGGGGGAGCAGCCAATAGCAGGCAGGGACGGGGGCGAGCCTTTCTAGCGTCACCTGTAATACTAGGGAGGCTCATCCCCGTCCCCGCCTGTCATTGGCTGCTCCCCCCCCAACACCGGATGTTTTCATCCGTGTACAGGGAGAAGCAGCGGCAGTGGTGCAGGGACCAGGAGCGCCGCAGGGCCCAGCAATTGGGGGGGGGGGATGTTGTAGATACTCGATAACCCCTTTTAAAAAGTTACAAGCTGTGTGTGTTATGGCTTTTTAAATGCAATTTTTTGGGGAGAAAAAGTCGCAAGTGTCTCTTTTTCCGGCACCCACGTCACTTTTCCAAAATGGGACATGGGAAGAGAAGGAAATGGGTGTGGCTAACATCACAGACAAATTTATTGTCATTTACACCAGTGCGCCTAAGCAGAAATCTACGGAAACTCTGAGCTGCCAGAGGATGCACCCCATCATCAGGTTCTGCAGGGCATTGCTCAGAAGGAAGCGATTATCAGTGTGGGATGTGGCCAAATGATGTCCACTTCTATGCCTTTCTGTGACTCTTCCAGTCTCTCTGTATCTCTGTTGTAACCTGCTGATGACTCTGTGTGACACTCTCAGCTCAGTGGCCACTTCTGTCTGAGAACATCATGCTTGAAGCCTAGCAATGGCGAGATACTGTTGATCAATTGTTAGGTGTCGTCTTGGTCTCAGGATATCAATATGTGAACAGCATGATAAGTAGGACTGTTTAAATACCAATTCTAATTGAACCAGAAAATGTATTGGGTGATTCACGGATCAAACACCTGTTGTGAATTTTGCCATTAAGCTCCTTCTTATAGAACAACAAATTGTGCAAAAAAGTTGGAAGTTGGATAAAAAAGTTAACAGTTGGACATGTGCATTCAAATGTTTAGAGAAGGTCACATTAAGTTCACCTGTAAAGGTTAGAGTGCATTTTAGGTTTATCCTGAAATTTCACCCACAAGCCAAATATCCCCAACTTTTTTTGAGTAGTGTATATTTTGAAGGTACACAATTTGATAAATTTGGTGCAGTAACAAAGCAAAGACACAACAACCACAAATGATAAATGTCCACCCAAGTGCCTAGATGTGCTCAGTTAAAAAAAATACATACTCCAAAAAAAATTCTATTTGTAATTGCTGCAAAAGGTAGCTCCACAATGTGTTGACTTTCAGGGGTGAATACTTTCCAGCCAGGTTTTAATTGAACAAATAAAAATAAAATAAAAAATCGCCAAGGAAGTTTAATACTTTTGAAAATGTATACCTAATGCAGATTTGATAAGTCTATTGGGTTATTAGTAGAGATGAGTGAGCACTAAAATGCTCAGGTGCTCGTTATTCGAAACAAACTTTTCCCGATGCTCGAGTGCTCGTTTCGAGTAACGAACCCCATTGAAGTCAATGGGAGACTCGAGCATTTTTTGCAGGGGGCTCTGCCTAGGGAAGGCTGGGTGAAAACCTGGAAACATCAGAAAATGATGGAAACACCATGGAAATGGACAGGAAACAGCAGGGGCAGCATGCATGGATGCCTCTGAGGCTGCCTAATCCCACCATTACCCCAAATTCTCAGGCAACAGCCTGGTGGTTACCCTCATGGCAATTGTGCTCACCCAGACCAAGAAAGGCGAGGCACATGCCCATCACATGTTAGGGAAGCACCCAACTAGGTGCAACAAAGGTCCATCACCACCTGCAGGTGACACCACTGCTCATGCTGGCACTGCTGTGCTATCCCCCGCCCCACGACGCAGGCATAAGCCTGACACAGCATGGTGACAGCGTAGTGACACCAACAAGTGACCAAGTTAGATTGAGGTAGCAGTCAAATGTCTGTAGGTGAGCCTCCAAAAAAATTGTTTAGGAGTGTCTGTAGTTGAACCTTCTGTAAAATATATATTTTTTTTTTTCCTGTCATTAGTTTATGTACAACCCATGGCTGGCATGGTGGCAATATATAGGTTTGCTTCACAGATGGTCCACTGCACCGTTACATTTTCTTCATCATTGCCAATTACTTTTTCACCAACTGTTGTCTGGCAATGATAAAGGGGAAGGTGAATCCACTGCCGAAGAAAACTGTCATCCTCCTACAATTCTCCACTTGTTCTCAATTGAAAAGGGGATGTTCTTACCGTGGCCTTCCTCATAGTGGCCGCTTCTGCGGACGACAGAGGTGGTGTACCTACTGACAGCCTGACCGAACACGATGGCAGACGGGGAGACACTCCCTCATGTAAAATTGTTTTGCGGTTGACCCTCCTGTAAAATAGTTTCTCATTTTTTTTGTTTTTCCTGTTATTAGTTTATGTACAACCCATGGCTGGCATGGTGGGAATATATAGGGAAGCACCCAACTAGATGCAACGAAGGTCCATCACCCATGCCCATGCTGGCACTGCTCTCCTATCCCCAGCAACACGATGCAGGCATAAGCCTGACACAGCAACAAGTGACCAAGTTAGATGAGGTAGCAGGTGAGCCACCCAAAAATTTAGCCTGAAGCAGCATGGCGGTGACAACACAGTGACCGAGTTAGACTGAGGTAGCAGGAGGTGAAGCACGGATGGTAATTCAAAGGAGGAGGGGTTGGAGGAAGAGGCATAGTAAGTCTGAGAAACCGTGACCGAGGTAGGCCCCGCAATCCTCCAAGTGGGCAGTAAATGAGCGGCCCCAGGGTCAGACTCGGTCAGAGTGACCGAGCTACACGACGGTAGCAGGTAGAGCACATAAAAAATTTAGCGTGGCCCTGTATGTGGATGTTGAGGGCCTGGAGGCTGTCTCCTTGAGAAATGCTCACGGTGGCCGAACGCCGGGCTCGAAGGCGGACCCTTTTAGGGTTATCGATTGTCGAAATGTTGGCTTACATCAAGTTTAGTATCTGTTCTTATCAGTTGCTGTGGCTGGTAAAGTGGTGAGCATAGCTGCTTCCCAAGCAGTTGACCCGGGTTCGATTCCCGTCTATCGCATTATGTGGCCCTGCGGAAAAATTGTTTAGAGAGAGGGCCTGTAGGTGGACCTCCGGAAAAATTGTTTGAAGAGAGGGCCTGTAGGTGGACCTCCGGAAAAATTGTTTAGAGAAAGGGCCTGTAGGTGGACCTCCGGAAAAATTGTTTGGAGAGAGGGCCTGTAGGTGGACCTCCGGAAAAATTGTTTGAAGAGAGGGCCTTTAGGGGGCCCTCCTGAAAAATTGTGGTAAAAGAGTGCGAGTTGGACCTCTAAAAAATGGCGTTTTTTTGGTCAGCGTTAGGCAAAGACGACAAGGAGGAGTAGAGAAGAGGAATCGGATACATAAGTAATGTAAGTCTTTAGCTGCTTTCCCCCGGAGGAGATTTGAATTCCGGTGAAATCCAGGCTTTGATCATTTTAATAAGAGTCAGTCTGTCAGCGCTGTCAGTTGACAGGCGTATACGCTTATCGGTGATGACGCCACCAGCTGCACTGAATACCCGCTCTGACAACACGCTAGCGGCAGGGCAGGCCAGCACTTCCAAGGCGTACAGTGCCAGTTCAGGCCACAGAGATTTTTGTAATGTAGCTGTGTCAGTGAGAGCAAAAGACCTTTTTTACTGACATGACGTACAGAATGTGTCACCTGGACAGAAAATATGGATTGTGGTGACTGAACAGCTGAACTGTGACACACAGAATGGTTCCACACAGCTGTATGAAATGGATTTGTATCACTGAGATAAAACAACAAAAAAAATATTTTTTTATATATATTTTTTTTTTGTATTTTTTTTATATATATATATATATTTTTTAACGTGACGTGCAGAAACTATCAGAGAGCAAACTCAGCCCCTGCTGACTGTGGCTATTTTGACTGTAACCGAGACAAATGTCTCACAGAGATTTTTGTAATGTAGCTGTCTCAGTGAGAGCAAAAGACCTTTTTTACTGACGTGACATACAGAATGTGTTACCTGGACAGAAAATACGGATTGTGCTTTGTATATAGGTGGATAAGTTAGAGCTAAATTACGTATGTTATTACGTACCGTGCAGTATGGAGCAATTACACGGAAACTAGTAGATTAGGCAGACTTGGTCTGCTTAATTGCAACCCAGACAAATGTCGCACAAAGATTTTTGTAATGTAGCTGTATCAGTTAGAGCAAAACACCTTTTTTACTGACGTGACGTACAGAATGGGTCACCTGGACAGAAAATACGGATTGTGCTTTGTATATAGGTGGATAAGTTAGAGCTAAATTACGTATGTTATTACGTACCGTGCAGTATGGAGCAATTACACGGAAACTAGTAGATTAGGCAGACTTGGTCTGCTTAATTGCAACCCAGACAAATGTTGCACAGAGATTTTTGTAATGTAGCTGTGTCAGTGAGAGCAAAAGACCTTTTTTACTGACGTGACGTACAGAATGGGTCACCTGGACAGAAAATACGGATTGTGGTGACTGAACAGCTGAACTGTGACACACAGAATGGTTCCACACAGCTGTGTGAAATGGATTTGTATCACTGAGATAAAACAACAAAAAAACTATTTTTTTATATTTTTTTTATATATATATTTTTTTTTTAATTTTTTTTTTTTTTTTAATGTGACGTGCAGAAATTATCAGAGAGCAAACTCAGCCCCTGCTGACTGTGGCTATTTTGACTGCAACCCAGACACATGTCGCACAGAGATTTTTGTAATGTAGCTGTATCAGTGAAAGCAAAAGACCGTATTTGATTACGTGACGTACAGTATGGGTCACCTGGACAGAAAATACGGATTGTGGTTTGTGGTGAGTGGACAGCTGAACTGTGACACACAGAATGGTTCCACACTGCTGTATGAAATGGATTTGTATCACTGAGCTAAAACAATAAAAAAAAGGGTTATATATGGCGATAGCTGCACTACTAGTGCCAGCCAGCCCAGCCAGGAGACAAAAAAAGGTCTTGTAGCCCTTAGAAGGGCTGTTGGGTTCTTTTAAGATCACTCCTGCCTAACAGAGAACTAAATCCAGGCCATAACACTCTCCCTGAAACGCAGCAGCTCTGTCCCTAACGACATCCAGACAGCATCTGAGCCGAGCACCGCGGGCAGTCACTAGTATATTCCAGGGTCACCTGATCAGGCCAGCCAACCCCTGCTATCGACATGTAAGGGCCCCACGTGATGCTGGGTGCACCGCAGAGTCTCCTGGCTTGTGATTGGCTGAGTTTATAGGCGCCAAAAATGCAAAATGCGGAAGATGCCATTTCCTCGAGCATGGCGAGGTACTCGTCCGAGCAGCGAGCACTTAAGAGTACCGTAATACTCGAACGAGCACCAAGCTCGGACGAGCATGCTCGATCATCTCTAGTTATTAGTAATGTGATATGACCAAAATCTGCATCAAAATGACTAAAAGAAATGCATTTTTCACCTTATACCATAGAAACCAGTGAAAAACATCAGCAAACACAACATACTGCAAGGCAGTAATGGCTGACCACATACTCTACTTTGTGAAACAGATATGCTGTAGTTTATCCTATACAAAATGTGAAAAAATAATAAAGATCCTATATTGTCAGGTTAAGAAAGAATCTGTATTCAGGGGTAGATTTGACCAAGTTTTCCATGCTAGTCAAGAGAATAACATGCTTGGGGAACTGGGGAGAAGAGAGGTGTCAATGTTCCCCATGAATGAAATGTTATCCATGTCTTTAGGATGTCAATTGATGGGAAGGGTTGCACATATTAAATGGTCTCATGAAATTAAATATTCACATGATCTGTATATTTCAGCAGCACTAGAGCAATGAATTACACTGATGGAAGATCAGAAGGTTGCTGCCAAAAAGCAGAATTTTCAGTATTTCCTTTGAGATCGAGTTTAGGCAAACCTAGAAACTAGAAATGTTAGGAAAACCTCCTTCTTCACAGCTTAATGCATCTTTTTGTTGGCTTTCTCTGTTACAATCTGTCTTCACATCTGCTGTCAGTATTGTCTTGTAGTCCACCACTCTGCTTTCCACTATACTGTTACACTGTCTTCAGCTTCACCTTCAAAGCACTATTCATATCTGCTCCTTCTTATATTACATCTATTATATCTCCAAATGTCTCTAGATTGGGTTTTACTGCCATCCACACATATATCCTGTCACTGCCTACTTAAACCACACACATTCACTCACAGCCCACACCTTTTCCTTGGCATGTAGAACACAAATTACATACAGTAAGTAATATTAACACTGTCTATGAATATGCACTACTGAGGATTATATAGGTAGGATGGAGAAGCAAGAGAAAAGATGTACTGTGCCCTACACTCCATAAATAGATATATAGCAGTTATTATTCACACATCGGAATTACGCATTTCTTGTTATGTAGAAGAGGTCTGATTAAAAGTTAGTGAAGAACACCCACAGAGGTGCTTCACTTTTCTATATGAGGATCTTTCTCTATTAATATATAATCTTGCAATGCTTCCAACTGAAATTATTGTAAGATGATTAATTCACTGTTTATCTGATGACTGACTTCCCTGTTTGACTCAAAGTCACTTGTCCATTATCAGCTTGCTGTAACACCTAATCCCAGTACAGGGTGCCAAACTTCTGGTCAGGATGGCAAAGTATTAGACTTAGGGCTCATTCACACAACCATATCAATGAGTCTGCTAAAAGATACTGCATGTCCTATTCTTGTTCACAATTGCAGACAAGAATAGGCATTTTCCCAACCATGTGTAGTCTGCAGATTGAGGAACGCACACGGGCCGGTATTTGTGTTTTGCGGAATCGCAAAATGTGGACCACAAAATACTACAGTTGTGTGAATGAGCCCTTATCTTGGACAGGTTGTGGGGAAGGAATAATACTCCATTGTGTGAAGCTCAGTCAGAGCCATGGCCTAGGACCAGCCTGTAGAACCAGTCATAAGAGGAAAAGCTATGGTCTTGTGTCTCCCAGGACAGACATCACTTGTATATGCAGGTGTAAGTACAATATTGTTGTGATGTTGTCCTCAGCTAAGTTAAGAGTGGTTAGTGAGCTGTACAGACTGTTCAAACATTGTCTTATCCTGATTTCAACTGTAGGCTTAATAAAATGATACATATATATTAGAGATGAGCAAACTGATTCTAAATTAATCAGATTTGTTACGAATGTCACAAAAATTCATCTTCCACATGAATCCGAAGTTTTGGCAATTTGTTTTGGAAAAATTGTGCAAGAATGAACCCAGTGCCATTTTACTGTGCAAATTGGTGGGGCAAACAGAAGGGAGGATAAAGATGAAGGATCACATAACACTGGAAGGGAGGGTGAGGGCATGTCCTGATTGACTCAGAGGTTGACAGACAGCTTGATCAGACAATCAAGAGACAGGATTCTGGCAGGTCCTTTTGTTCACCATCCTATGCAGAGCTAGCTATCTGAGAACATGTATTTTGGTCTTGTCTGCCAAAAAGCAAATGCAAACATAAGCTTGGTAGGGATAGTATAGGGACAGTATAGTGATGTAATTAGGTAGACTTAGGGTGTCATTGGGAAAAGCATACAGAGTGATGGGCTGGTCATTCAGAGTTGTGTGTATTTCAAACAGCTGCTGGCAATTTCTGCATTTCAAAATCCTGCAAAAAACTATTTTCTGTAAATGGACAGCTAGCCAGCTTTCCTTTTTGTAAAAACCTGAAGTTTCCACAGTTTAGACGCTCATTGCCTGAACCTCCAGCATCAATAGTACACATTCTGCTGCAAACGCTGAGCAATTGCTCCATTTTTTTTCTTGAAACCAATTTCTTCAATGTATCTACCATTTGTAATTGGGCATTGAATTTCAGTAACACACTCTATTACATCAAGATACTGTGATAACTGCATTAGTTTACATGTTTTGGCTAAATTGTTGTATTATTTCAAGATTCTCTGTAGTTACAGCAAATACTTTTTACTTATAATAACTATATTAGTGTACTTATGTTAAGGAATGCATTGTATTACTTCAAGATAACATGCAGTTACAACAAATGCATTATACTGCAATAACTGCATCAGTAAACGCATGTTAGTGAATGTGTTGTATTACTTCAAGATACCTTACAGTTACAGCAAACACATTTTAATTCAATACCTGCATTAGTATACCCATGTTAGTGAATGCATTTTTCTGCAATAACTGCATCAATATACCTGTGTTAGTACATAGTTACATAGTTACATACTGTAGTTAATACGGTTGAAAACAGACATAAGTCCATCAAGTTCAACTAAGGGATAGGTGAGGACTCAAATCCTAGCAGAAATGAGACTCATATTTCTACACATTTTCATAAGCATTAATGTCATTTACTTTTAATAATTCATCTAAACCCTTTTTAAAACTATCCATTGTACCTGCTGTGACCACGTCCTGAGGAAGTCTATTCCACAGATTCACAATACTTACAGTAAAGAAGCTTTGATGTTTCCAGAGACTGAACTTTTTCTTCTCCAGTCGGAGGCAGTGCCCCCTTGTCCTTTGGGGGCATTTGACATGGAACAGTTTGTCTCCGTATTTTTTGTATGGCCCATTTATATATTTGTATAGGTTAATCATGCCCCCCCCTTGGATGTCTCTTCTTAAGACTAAATAAATTCAATTCTTTTAATCTTTCTTTATAACTAAGACCCTCCATGCCCCTTATCAGTTTAGTCGCTCTCCTCTGTACTTTTTCCAGCTGCAGAGCGTCCTTTCCATGGACTGGTGCCCAGAACTAAACTGCATATTCCAGATGTAAAGTGGTAATATTACATCCCTGCCCCGCGAGTCCATGCCTCGTTTAATGCATGACAATATCCTGGTGGCCTTAGAAGCAGCTGATTGATACTGTATGCTGTTATTCAATCTATGATCTACAAAGACACCCAAATCCTTCTCTATAAGTGACTCTCCCAGTGTTATATCCCCTAGAACATATGAAGCACAGAGATTATTACTAGCAAGATGCATAACTTTACATTCTTATGGACATCTTCCATAGACTACAGTAGTTTAGTGTCATCTGCAAAAAAAGAAATGGTGCTATTAATCCCATCCTTGATATCATTAATAAATACATTAAATAACAGAGGACCCAGCACTGAACCTTGGGGTACACCACTTATAACCGGGGTCTATTCTGAATAGAAATCATTGACTACAACTCTCTGGACATGGTCCTTCAGCCAGTTTTCAATCCAATACAGACTATACTTTCCAAGCCTATAGACCTTACTTTACCTATTAAACGTCTATGAGGGACAGTATCAAAAGCCTTTGCAAAATCCAGAAATACTACATTCACAGCCACCCCTCTGTCCAGGCTTCTACTCACCTCCTCATAAAAACAAATCAGGTTAGTCTGACAACTTCTGTCCTTGGTAAACCCATGTTGGTTATCACTTATAATATTGCAGTCACATACTCCTGTATATAGTCCCTTCAAACATTTTTCCCACAACTGAAGTTAAACTAACTAGGTCTATAATTACCTGTGGAGGACCTAGATCCTTTTTTGAATATGGGCACCACATTTACCTTATGCCAATCACTTAGCACTGTACCAGTACCTAGAGTCTTTAAAAATTAAAAAAAGGGGCACATCAATGACTAAATTAAACACATTGTTTTATTTCAAGATACCATGCAATTATAGCAAACATATTTTACTGCAATAATTGAATTAGTATACTCATTAGAGATGAGCGAATCTATTCGCTGCATCATAGATTCGTATCGAATCTTACAAATTTTCTCCTCCGAAGCGAATCCGGATTTTTTCGGATTCGCTGCGTAATATTCGTAAATTTTCACAAAATTTTCAACGCTAACGATACGTACGAAATGTACGAAACGTACGCATTCTGCGTGAGGCGGGGAAATGACGATACGCCCCCGCAAGAGCGGGAAAGTGAAGATACACTCCCCTCAGAACTGGAAAAAAACAGCCCGGCCCACCAGGATCTAACTATTTGCACGAATAGGGAGTGAAGACTCTTCCCTCAGTACTCCACCCTCCTCTGAATCAGTTTAGACCAGCGCTGAACACTGATCAAGTAGCAAGCATGGCTAAATAGCTGCGTCCCAACTGGAACCAGATGGTATTTGGGGACGAGTTCCCTGAACCACTGCCCACTCCAGACATCAGGGTGTCACACTCTGAAATCAAGAGAACCCCAGCTTTAGTGCCCTTGTTTTCCTTACTGCCTGCTGAGCTTGCTGCGCATCATGAGGCGGTTCGTCGTGAGGCGGCTGGTGCGGCTGCTGTGGCTGGTGCGGCGGAGGCGGCTGGAGCATCCACTTCGCCACCCAGGAGGAGATCAACAACACCTTCCATAAGGCAGAACCCGATTGTGCCAGCATCGGTGAAGGCCCAAATCCTCTGGGACTACAAAAATGCCATGGAGGACTGGGTGATCCAGGTACTGGACCACCCTAGGCCAGGAGATCCTACATTGGAAAGCTGAAAGGGAACCGTCCTGTAGCTTTCGGTCGAGCGAGGGTCTGGCTTCCTGGTAGATGACGAGGACGGAAAGGAGTACTTTGTGGGCCATAGGTCAGTGAAACGGCCGTACCTGCTACAACCTCGTCACAGCCTGTACGTGGGGGATCAGGTGGAGTACACCCCCATGGCGTCCCTGAAAGGACCCTTTGCTACTGGGGTTACCCTCCTTTCTAAGTCCCTGGTACCTACATCGGAACCAGAAGTGTGGCCAGATGAACCACCAGGTCCAGGACGCTTGCTCTGCCTTCAGGAGTCCCCAGATGGCATCCTCCGGTTAAGGGAAAAGCCACAGCCACAACCAGAGCCTCTGATCCCTGGACTGCCAGCACCACCACCACCACAGTCCTTTCAGCTGGGTCAGCTGACAACGTCATTATTTACGTTCCAATCCACGGTGATCCACCAATACCAGCTGCCGTGGAAGATGAAGTCAGCAGCAGCCAGGGAAGCTGGGGCTTCTTCCCTGGATGCAACCTTGCCAGAACCGCTGAAGCCAGAAGTCCTTACCCCTGCTGTCCCAGCAGGAGGATCCAGAAAAGTGCAAGTGGCTGCAGTGCTCATCAGCGTGACCACCACCCAAACCCGGTCAAGTCCGACTTCTGGAAGAAGAGGGCAGTGGAGTTCCACCACGGCAGTGAGCGTGGCCTACAAGAGGCAGGAGCGTCCTCTGATGTAGTTTAGTAGAAGCTCAAGCGAGGAAGGGACCCAACTACTGGCTGTCTCAAGGACACTTCAACAGGACCTATGGGAGCCACACCATGAACTGCACCTGACGGGTGAGAGCTAGTTGCCACTTTTTGTGTTTGTTTGTTTAGTTTGTATTGCCCCCGTTTGACTCTCACTCAGATGGACATGGCTGTCAGGACTACACCATTCTGCAGAAAATTCCCAGTTGCGCCTAAGCAACTTCTCCCCCCCCCCCTCCCTTCTCAGGTTATTTGGGAGCCCCCTTGCAAAAAGGGTTTTCTATTTTCTGCTATTTTCTATTATCCATGTGGATTACACATTACCTGTTTGGATTACAATATTACCTCACGTGGATTACAATTGAATTTTGGACTAAGTGTTCCAGACAGTGTTTTATCATGCCAAGGAGCCACGAGGAGAGACTCGTTAATACCCATGTTGGTGAAAATATATTAATTCAAGATACCTTGCAAATACAGCAAATACATTTTAGTGCAATAACTGCATTAGCATAGCCATGCTATTAAACATATTTTACTGCAATAACTGCATCAGTACATCTGCGTTAGTGAACACATTGCATTACTTCAAGATACTGCGCAGTTAGAGCAGACACATTTTACTTCAATAACTATTCCCGTTTTCGTGAGCATGTCGTATTACTTCAAGATAAAATGCAAATACAGCAAAACACATTTTAGTGCAATAACTGCATTAATATACCCATGTTAGTGAAATTATTTTACTTCAATAACTGCCTTACTATACCTGTGTTAGTAAATGCATTGTATTACTTCAAAATACTGTGCAGTTACAGCAAACACATTTTACTGCAGAAATTGATTATAGAGTGTAAGCTCTCACAGGTGAGATCCCCTCCTCTGCTGTACCAGTCTGATACTAGTTTCATGTTTTTTATATTAGTTTTTTTTTATATGTATGTGTAACCCCTCTTGATGCACAGCACCATGGAATTAATAGCTTTTAAATAATATGAATTAATGATTATAACAATGTAACCACATTAGTGAATGCATTGTATTACTTCAAAATATCGTGCAGTTACAGTAAATGCATTTTGCTGCATTATTACCATTGTAAATTGTCAATAACAGTGTGCAGTGTGTGGTAGAAGAGGAGGGAGGTTTAATTGCACATCTGCCTCTAAATTATAGAAAAAACAATAGCACTTTTGCCACTATTTAATTATCTCTGTAACATTACATTTATATAGGCCTCTAAATAAAATGTCTGGTAGATGGAAGAGTGGAAAATTAAAGACCCATGCTTAGTTATCCAAGAGTCAGAATGTGGGTAGTAGTGCAAAGAGCAGTAGCAGCACCAGCCATACAGCCAGTAGTAATTGTAGGGCACCGTTCTCCCTGGCTTCTGGGGCAATTAATATTATTATTTAGGACAAAGAGGATGACATTTTGGACTGGATGGCTCATACCTCCTATCAGTTAAAGCAGGATGAGGTCAAGGTCGCCTCTGAGCATAACACCATGCCTTGGAGCCAGGGGCTATAGTTGTCCTCCTGCTCCTCCTCCTTGCAGCTCCCAAAAAGCCGTTCAATATCAGTATGATCCCTGTCTTCGCTGTGCTGTCGTAGTGGGGCACCTTCTTTTTCCCTAAGAAGATGTAAATAAAACTCACTATGGAAGACACTCAAGAGAGTCTCTCTACTGATCACTTGCATGTGAACAGTCAGTTTTTGGACTACCATGAGGAGGAGGTTAAGCCGGAGATGGATGACCCCATGCTTAGCTGTTTTGGGGCTAGTGGTAGTAGTAGTGGCACTTGCCATGGTTTTGGTGGTAAGGTAAGTGGAATACCTGGCAACATTGGCACTTGGGGCACATACAAACCAAGCAATAGGGAATGGAAACCAGGGGGTCACAATGACATTTCACAGTTTTATAAAAGTATTGTGGATGGTGAGGACTATGAGGATGATTGTGTGTTAGATAGAACCTGAGAGCTGGTTCAGGGTGGTAAGTAGGAGGAGACACCTGAGGAGGAGAGTGGTGGCCTTAGCAGCAATAAAGAGAAGACGTTTGGCAGATGGGCTCAAATGATTTTGTTCATAGTATATTTGCCAAGAATCTCAAATTTACTAAATAAGCGTAGCATTAGCACCAGAATACTTTTTATTACTGTGGCATTTTTGTACTTTATTTGTACTTTATTGCAGAGTGCTATTGCATTGTATGTATTTTTTTCCTTTGTGTTTCTAGCCATGGGAGTGTGCACCTGCACATTTGGATATCCTGACTGACCCCCTTTTTCTTTGCAGTTTGTACTGGAGGTGTGGCTGATTCCATTTAGTTGTGTACTCCTGACCAGCCTCTGCCCCATAGGCTGATTTTAATTAGTGTAAGTATAAAGCTGTAGCCTGCTCTCCCTGCACTCACTGGAAGCCTTTTGGCACCAGGAGAGGTAGAGAGTGGACTCTAATTGCATTTATTGGAAGCCATCTGGCACCAGAAGAGTTATAGAGTGGGCTCAGCATACATGTTTTGTTTTCTTATTTTCCTCCTCTAAAACCTAGATGAGTCCTATGGGCAGGTGCATCTTATTGCACAGAAATATGGTAATAAAAATGTCATTCTTCTATGCTATGCCATGGGACTTTTTTAGGTGCTCGAAGTGGCGCAGTTCCACGCCTTCAACGAAATATAATTCTTCTTTATGCCATCAGTTGAAATTTTTTTGCCTAACAGGCATCCGTACAAATTGTGTCGTTATCCACAAAATGTAATCCTTCTGTATGACACCAGCCCGGCTTTTTGCCAGGTGTTTGTAAAAATTGTCATGTGCTCATGGAAATGTGGTGAAGTTCTATATCCTCACCAAAATATAATTTGGCTGTATGATATTCATACTTCTGGCCAGCTGTTAAAATTGTCTAATTTTCTATATGACTGTGGCCTTTCCCCCATACATACTGTTTCCTGATGCCATGAACTAACTTCTGGGCAGTCAGATTGGAACAGCGGCTGGCACTGGCCCAGTTTGCTCTCACTGTCTTGTATAGTCTCCAGTGTCAGCTAAGAGTTTTCAGTACAGCAGGTGGCATCATCATACACAACCCAACGGGACAAAGTTGTCCTCTGCTAGTGTACAAAACATCACTGTATCAATGCCTGATTCATTTGTAAAAATGAAGTAGGCATTGATCCGTGATAATTTTCACACATCTGCAGCTGAAGTCAATTAATAGATCTGACATTTCTGACGGTGGCTATTTATTGCTGACCCCATCATGTCACTGTCTGCCCGCCTATCATCATGTCACTGTCTGCCCGCCTATCATCATGTTCCATACTGCGTGTCTGCTGCTGCTGCAGCTGCTTCTCTTTCTACTGCCACTACCTTTACACAGCCTCCACTACCCCTAAACAGGCACATACAGATCTACTGCCTTGTCTGCTCCATGCGCTGCTGCCACTGCAGCCGCTACTATTTCTGCCACTATTGCCATCACACACCGTACCCTTTCCACATCCACACTGCGTTGCTGCTGCTCCCAAATAAAAGGGAGAGCTTTTCCAGGTCTGTTCCCATTAAGGCATACTTTTTGGATGCTTGTTCCAAAATAGCCACAGTAGTTTTCCAATAACACTGTGTGTTTAAGCACAACCTGCCACCAATAAGGGACAATTTTGGAAGGCTTCTAATATTAAAAATCATTAATAAAGTAAGCAGTGTCACTCTGATATTATTTGCTAATACTGTCATTGTGTTAAAGAGCTTAGAGGGGGAGAGAAAGAAAAGTAAGAGCAAGAAGGAGTAAGAGTAAGAAGGAGTAAGAAGGAATTCAAGTAGCCAGTCGGTTGCCTGTTCTCCTACATCTTATAACTTGAAATGTGGTACAGTGGCCTTAGGGCCTCCTCTGGCACTAGGGCCCAGGTGCAAATGCTACTCCTGTCCCCCAACATAGCCACAACTCTGCTCACCTTAATGTGTCTTCAGTTAATAAGTTAAAGAGATTGAAGTGTATGACTTAGGCCAAGTTCACACTTCAGTTATTTGGTCAGTTATTTCCATCAGTTATTGTAAGCCAAAACTAGGGCGAGTCAAAAGCCCAGAACAGGCACAGATCTTTCCATTACACCTAATCTCTGAGTAGGCTTCACTACTGGTTCTGGCTCACAGTAACTGATGGAAATAACTGACCAAATAACTGAAGTGTGAAGTCAGCCTTACACTGTTTATATTAAGGCTTTCTTGTAGAAAAGGAGGTTACATAGACTGGTTAGAAGTGTGGCTCCGGTAATATTAGGCTATTTTAGATGTTTATTTTTACATTATTTTCCTTGTGTCACAGGACCCTAGACCAACTTGGGTGTAGGGACCTACAGATTTCCTGGCAAATGGTAACATTAATAGTTACAGGCAGAATTCTGAAACATTCGATTTGGCTGCTTTGCCGAACTTCACAAAGAAGTTCGATTTGTGACAAATTTCGTTAACACAAAGCTCAATGAAATTCGGCTTCACTGCAAATCAAATTTTTCCTGAAATTCTGATCAAAGTCAATTAGTTTGTCTTCGATTCGCTCAACTCAAAACAATAATGTCTTTTATTTAAAAAAATACAGCTCTTACTGCTGCGTTTTAGCAGTTCTTCATCTGGTGGTTTAATTGTGGTCGGTCAGCACTCTTTTCTCCATTCATTTAAGGGTTCATTCACGTCAGAGACTCCTTTACAATTCTTTTCAAAAAATGGACGACAAACTAGTGTAGCATTCTGCCCTGTTTTGTACATTTAAAGGGGTTGTCTCACTTCAGTAAATGGAATTTATCATGTAGAGAAAGTTAGTAGAAGGCGCTTACTAATGTATTGGTATTATCTATTTTGCTTCCTTTGCTGGCTGGATTCATTTTTCCATCACATTAATCACTGCTCGTTTCCATGGTTACAGACCACCCTGCATTCCATCAACAGTGGCTGTGCTTGCACAATATAGGAAAAAGCACCAGCCTATGTGCACTCTCATGGTCCCGCGCCACCAGAGAGGCTGATGCTTTTTCCTATAGTGTGCAAGCATGACCACCAATAATGGATTGCAGGGGGGTCTGTAACCATAGAAACGATAAGTATATAATGTCTCATTTACTTTCATCATCATCATTTTGAGTTATAGCAGTATTCCGCATGTTCTGATTAACAGGTATTAGCCTATGCTTGGCTGAATGTCATAATAAGTTACAGATGTCATTTCAGGATGACATGAAAAGCTCGCTCTGCTGTCCTAACAGATAACCGATCTGATTTTATAGGCAGTACTACAAAGCATTGTCTTTAACACGAGTGCTTGTTTAGGGCAATATTACAAATTTGCTTTTTATAATAGTTTATGCATCCATCACTCATTTAATACAATTACAGCACAAATATAGCTATTTTTAACAACAGCAGAGCAACACAATGCAATATGTACAAAGTGTTTTCCTATGTTTTTCAGCTTATTTGCATCCATTAATATTAAATAGCCTGCGCACAGTGCTTGAACAGACATAATTAAACTCATAAAAAGTAGGACAGTTTGTTCTCATACAGTACCTGTTTTTCTCTTCCTATTGGTTACACCACACCTATTTTATTCCTTGCGGAGTAGATGTAGTCCCAGACCAGCTGCATGAGGTTGCTGCACTTGCAATGTCCTCTACCTCACAGCTGATTACATTGAGCTTACATCTGGCAAATACTTATACTGCAATAGTCAATGTACCAATATACCAAATATTCCTCCCAGAATCAGTTTAAACTAAAGGTGTTATTTATTAGAGACTGATGCAGGCCATCCCTCTTCCTCCGCTAACACATTTATACATGAGGTTTTTCCTGGACCAGTATTTGATGATGTGCAGCTGCTCCTCACTTTTCCCTGCCAGTGTGCAGGCTGCGTGCTGTCAGGTGAGGTGTGCTTCGGTATTATCCTGATGGATAGATAGCTCTAGGATAACGTTCAGAGGAGAGTTGAGTGATGGATCTGCTCTCAGTATTCACAGGACTTCCATTTTTTAAACATGTTTAGTCTAAGACTCAGAGCAATTTGTCACTCAACACCACAGGGTCTTGCAGTCAAACTTACAGCTAAACACAGCATGGGACAGCCAGGGCAACAAACTGGAGACTCCAAGAACAAAATACAGGGCTAAGACTTGCCACCTGGGGATACTCACTGACATGGTAACACACATCTATATACACATTTCTTCTATAGATGCGGGTCTCATTTCTAATGTGGAAATGAAATATAAAAGACATCCTTATCATGTAGATTCAGATCATACAAGGGCACGTTTGCTAAGAAATAGATGAATACTAGAGATGAGCGAATCATTCAAAATTCGCTTAGGCGAATAATCAAAGAATTTCTGACAAGATTCGTTCTTAATATGAATTTATTCTGTCGAATTTGCGTTCAAAAATAATCGTTGGTTTGCGAACATTCCTACACAGATTACGAACATACATTCAGTTTTATTAAAAGTACACAATACGCAAACATTAGCGTACAAAGTGCGCACGATTCCTTAGCGTACTATTGACTCGCGATTGCGTCATATGCACGAGGCTAGGTCGTGACGTACAGTCTTCAGAGGCAGTCCATATGAGCTAGAAAAGTAAGGTGCTAGCTATCCGGCTAAGTGCATAATTTACTAAAAAACACCGTACAATAAGTGCATAATAGGACACATTGCAGTACATGAAAAAGAATACACACAATGGGCTAAAGTGCTTGAATGTTGCTGAACCTATAAAAAAATATTGCTAAATACAGCAAAAACAATTATGCAAACATTTTAGTGCAATTTCACATTTGCAAGCATAAAAGGCTCAGATATACGTTTGAGTCTCTCCTCGTGGCTGATTGGCATGATAAAACACTGGAACACAATCCAACGTGTAATCCACGTGAGGTAATTTTGTAATCCAAGCAGGTAACGTGTAATCCACATGGATAATATAAAATAGCAGCAAATAGAGAACCCTCTTTGCAAAGGGGGCTCCCAAATAACCTGAGAAAGGGGGGGGGGATAGGAGCGCTTAGGCGCAACTGGGAATTTTCTGCAGAATGGGCGGGGGGGGGGAGTCTTGACAAGCCTTGTCCATACATGCAAATAGTTAGTTCCCGGTTCTGAGGGGGGCGTATCTTCACTTTCCCACTCTTGAGGGGGCGTATCGTAATTTTCCCACTTCGGGGGGCCGAGGGAGGGGGCAAGAAAAATGCGTACATTGCTTACGTTGCATACATAGCGTTAGCGTTCAAAATTTTAAGAACATAATACGAAGCAAATCTAAAAAATCCGGATTCGCTTCGGAGCAGGAAAAATGGAGGATTCGATACGAATCTACGAAGTGGCGAATAGATTCGCTCATCTCTAATGAATATATATTACAGAAGAATGAGACATGGGGCTAACACACAGATTGAACTGGTTACTATCAGACTGTGCGGAATGGAGTCCTTTGGTTGCTTTAGGTACAAGAAGGTAAAATACTAGGGGAGATTTAGTAATTAAAGTATGACAAAATTTGCTAAGAAAAATGTGGTGTATGTGCTTTACACCACATTTATTCAAGGCTTTGTCTCACTCCAGCAAAAGGCATTTACCATGTAGATAAAGTTAATACAAGGCACTTACTAATGTATTATGATTGTCCATATTGTCTCCTTTGCTGGCTAGATTCATTTTTCCATTCGATTATACACTGCTTGTATCTATGATTACGACCACCTTGTAATCCAGCAGTGGTGGCCGTGCTTGTACACTATACAAAAAAGTGCTGGATTATGTGCACTCCCAGCCACCAGAGAGGCCAGTGCTTTTTCCTATAGCGTGCAAATATGACCACTGCTAATTGATTGCAGGGAGCAGTGTATAATGTGATGGAAAAATTAATCTATCCAGCAAAAGAAAAAAATATGGACAATCACAATACATTAGTAAGTGCCTTGTAGCTCTCTACATGATAAATGCCACTTGCTGAAGTGAGACAACCCCTTCTTTTTGGCTTCTCCAACAAGGGGACATGGTTTGTGGTAAAGGGGTGGTATAAACCTAGGGGGAATGTATCAAATCTGCACTGCTCAATGAAAGTGAAATGTTTTTCCCTTATCTTTTTGGAGAGTCTATCATAGGTGGTTCTTTTTCTTTTGTTACAAATTTACATATTGCATGCCAAATTTCATGCATAGAATGGTGCAAACCACCTTAAAATGGTGTAAATATACCTTAATTTTAGTGCAAATGCCTACTCCACTGACAAAACATGATAAATTCCAGCACATTTTCAGAATATTCAGCTGAACTCAATTGGTCATATTCCAGTGTCTGTGAAGATGAGTTATGTACTGCCAAAACTGACCATACGATGTCTGATGGGATCATATGCAAACCTTAAAGGGAGTCTGTCACCTCATTTGTACCAATATAACTAACAGCACTGCCCCACAGAAGATTGCAGACACATCCCAGACATACCTGTGTGCACTTTGTATCTTTATTCCATGTCCAGGAAAAGCACTTTTATTCTGCTGGAAAACAGCTCCTGCATGCACTGGCCCTTTAAGAGTGGGTGGGAAGAACAGGCTGGACAGAAAATTGCAGGCTCTGGCCTGCTGAAAAAGAACAAGACTCCAGTGGCCGGGGACACTGTGGGTGAGCAATACAAAGGACAGCAGGTCCTCGCTGCCAGGCAGGAGGTATAGGAGGAATAGAATGGCACCTGTGCCCCTGGACACAGTCCACCATGCTAACAGAAATAATAATAAAACCAAGAATATAAGTGTGGTGGTTGAGTCAACAGTTGTAATGGAAGCACTGATATCTTTTACAGTTATCTGAATTGAAAAGTAATACTCACATAAACAGAGAATATTTTACCACTTCGTGAAGCACATCATTCTCAACTAACCATATGGCATTATAAACAGTTTGTCTTGTATTCTTTAGGCTTCAGTGTACTCTTGCTTTGTGCATCACTTGGGTCCTGAAAATTTTGCTTTCGGTCATCACATTTCTTATCTTTCTGCTTTTAACTTATACATAAGAAAAGAAACCTGCGATCTTAAGATGTGTGAATTCACATATCACGTAATGAAAATCCATTTGGTATACCTTGTGCATACCGTAGTAATGATCAGGAAGAAGTGTTCCTTTGCAGAAACAAAGAAGATTCTTCAAATTTTAACAGTAATCATAGTAGTAAGCAGCTTCCACTTATAGAGTGATTATGCAAGTGTTCCACTAGAACCAATGGTGTGACAGGTCTTCTGACCACATATGGTGCATGTCTTCCTTAATACTGGCCTTACTGCTGATTCCCATCCTTAGGCTGTCACATTCTTCAAGTCTGTTGATACAATACATTGTGACAGGCAAAATCCCCACAGCACCTCACCGACCCCTGCACCCTTTGATGGTGTCACAGCAAGGAGCTGAAGCATAGAAGAATGCAGGATTTCAACAAAAGAAGATCAAAGGCCACAATGAAGACATCGGGAGAAGAAGAATCAGTTATAGGTGATTGATACTTTTGGAACCAGCCCTCTTGTTCTTTGACAGGAAGCGGCAGTGTCCCTTCATATAACATACCCAGTGAAAATAAAGTCCCTCTCAAGTGTGCAATGACCATCATATCTGTAAAAGGTCAATCAATGCTGCAAAGCACCCTGTGTCAGAAAGGTTGACCTGGATTCTAATACCATACATAATACCTCGCTTCATCTCAGCAGGGAAACTAGTCAATGCACCCCAAATTCTATGCTACAATCATCAGCTGTTGCACTCATGCTTTATAAATTGTAGTCTTAATAATCTGGAAACAAGATGAGTCTACATTTCTAGACTTCCCTAGCTGTTGTATTCAGGAGCTCATCCTCCTAACTCCTAAATGCTTACCGGTGGCTTTTGCACATGGCCATATTATAGACTCATTCTGTATAGTGCTATAACAGGGCCTCCATACAAGTACTTTTGTATGACTCTAATTGATACAGAGATATATGTGTCTTGCACCATCATACTCCATACCTATGGAGGTCTTCTCCACAAGAAACATTGCTACTAGAGGAGAATATCTCTATACACATACAGTGGGGAAAAAAAGTATTTAGTCAGATACCAATTGTGCAAATTCTCCCACTTAAAAAGATGAGAGAGGCCTGTATTTGACATCATAGGTAGACCTCAACTATGAGAGACAAAATGAGAAAACAAATCCAGAAAATCACATTGTCTGATTTTTAAAGAATTTATTTGTAAATTATGGCGGAAAATAAGTATTTGGTCAATAAGAAAAGTTCATCTTAATACTTTGTTATATATCCTTTGTTGGTAATGACAGAGGTCAAACGTTTTCTGTAAGTCTTCACAAGATTGGCACACACTGTTGCTGGTATGTTGGCCCATTCCTCCATGCAGATCTCCTCCAGAGCAGTGATGTTTTGGGGCTGTCGCTGGACAACACGGACTTTCAACTCCCTCCAAAGGTTTTCTATGGGGTTGAGATCTGGAGACTCACTAGGCTACTCCAGGACCTTGAAATGCTTCTTACGAAGCCACTCCTTCGTTGCCCTGGCGTGTGCTTGGGATCATTGTCATGCTGAAAGACCCAGCCACGTTTCATCTTCAATGCCCTTGCTGATGGAAGGAGGTTTGCACTCAAAATCTCACCATACATGGCCCCATTCATTCTTTCATGTACACGGATCAGTCGTCCTGGTCCCTTTGCAGAGAAACAGCCCCAAAGCATGATGTTGCCACCCCCATGCTTCACAGTAGGTATGGTGTTCTTTGGATGCAACTCAGCATTCACTCTCCTCCAAACACAGCGAGTTGTTTTTCTACCAAACAGTTCTACTTTGGTTTCACCTGACCATATGACATTCTCCCAATACTCTTCTGGAACATCCAAATTCTCTCTAGCAAACTTCAGATGGGCCCGGATATGTACTGGCTTAAGCAGGGGGACATGTCTGGCACTGCAGGATCTGAGTCCCTGGCGGCGTAGTGTGTTACTGATGGTAGCCTTTGTTACGTTGGTCCCAGCTTTCTGCAGGTTATTCACTAGGTCCCCAAGTGTGGATCTGGGATTTTTGCTCACAGTTCTTGTGATCATTTTGACCCCACGGGGTGAGATCTTGCATGGAGCCCCTGATCGAGGGAGATTATCGGTGGTCTTGTATGTCTTCCATTTTCTAATTATTGCTCCCACAGTTGATTTCTTCATGCTAAGCTGCTTGCCTATTGCAGATTCAGTCTTTCCAGCCTGGTGCAGGTATACAATTTTGTTTCTGGTGTCCTTCGACAGCTCTTTGGTCTTCACCATAGTGGAGTTTGGAGTCTGACTGTTTGAGGTTGTGGACAGGTGTTTTTTATACTGATAACAAGTTCAAACAGGTGCCATTACTACAGGTAATGAGTGGAGGACAGAGGAGCCTCTTAAAGAAGAAGTTACAGGTCTGTGAGAGCCAGAAATCTTGCTTGTTTTTAGGTGACCAAATGCATATTTTCCACCATAATTTGCAAATAAATTCTTTAAAAATCAGACAATGTGATTTTCTGGATTTGTTTTCTCATTTTGTCTCTCATAGTTGAGATCTACCTATGATGTAAATTACAGGCCTCTCTCATCTTTTTAAGTGGGAGAACTTTCACAATTTGTGGCTGACTAAATACTTTTTTTCCCCACTGTAGAGTCCAGCAGAACCCGAAGGCAATGCACATAAGCTTAGCAGCTGCAAACTAAAGGAGTCATATAAGTCTCCATTATAGACATTGGGAGACTGCGATATGACAAATTTGCCACTTCTTTTTCTTTTTTTGTTTTTTTCTGCTTCTGTATCAAACTGTTAATGCCTAGCTTATTTGGCAAAGAGCTATCCTGCTAACCAACTTAACCCGTCCCATATATTTTCTTACTGGGGACACTTCTGGTGGCAGCTTATTTCTCTTCAGAGCAAAAGATTTATCAATCCACTTTCCCCCAACATTTTCCATCAGGTAAGATTCAGGAACCATCATACACATTTGATGGTTGACCAGTCCCATTAAATTTGACCACCTTTACCTGCAGAAAAATAG
The DNA here is from genome assembly GCA_900303285.1 of Rhinella marina. Lineage (NCBI taxonomy): Eukaryota > Metazoa > Chordata > Amphibia > Anura > Bufonidae > Rhinella > Rhinella marina. The sequence continues at coordinate 85,074 of ONZH01010826.1, read as the reverse complement.
AGGTAACACACTGTAATGTTCAATGAGTTATGCCATATAACAAGCTCAGTTTTGCGACACTGTCACTCAGGTCTGCTCTATGTTTTTGTACATATTTGGAAATAGTTATTGTTTGTGCTGATTTACAAGCCTCATGATAAGGGTTATAGCAGTACAGAACACTGCACAGCTTTGCTTAACTTGTAAGAAAAATGTGTTTGAAGTGGGTGAATCTGGTTTGAATCCAAGAATGGTGACCTTGGAGAAGTCACTGGAGAGGGTTCATCAAAGTAAATGAAATTGGGGCTAAAGGGAAAAATAAGCTATTTTGGAAAAAGATTTTGCTTTTAGTGTGCAAAGTAAATACATTTGAAATCCCAGCCGTTAGTATTACAGTGTCTCAAGTGGTGAAATGAGATGATCAGAAGTTTATGACTGAGGCGGTGTACAAGGCTGGTTTTGCAGAAGACAAACAGTATTTACAGAAAACAGAAGAGAAAACAGGATCCTGGGATAAAGTTAAATGGTCTGTAACCGAAACTACTGAAGCCAGAGAGAGGAAGTCATCAACAGCTCATTCAACTTTTGGGATTTCTGAGAAAGAAATGTCGGGGGAACAAAGCTGGATCATAATATCATTTTAAGACCATATTCCTGCTTTTAAAGGAAGAAAATGCAACCTGTTATTTAAAGCAGCTGTTGTCACTGCACTTATTTGTTACTTTGTCTGTAGCTTGGGTTGGGATTACTGCCAGTTTTCTACATTTTTATTTTGATGCATTATAGAGGACATAAATGAAAAGAGGAATTTGTGTATCTTTATTACAGTATTGTACCAAAGCCATCATGTATGAGGCTGGGACTTCCTTGTGTAGAAGCACTTCTGGGTATAAATGTTCTTTGTGGACAATCAGTCAACAATTGGATGAAGCATAAAAACGAAACAACTATTAATATGAACTGGCAGATCAGGGACCTGATTTAAGATAAAAAAAAAACACATCAAAATGTGGATAGTTTAAGCAAACAACATAAATATCCATAATCAATAATCTTTTCAGTAAGTCTTGGCCAATGGCCACCATGAATAATCGCATATAAATTTAAAACTGATAATTGACTAAAATGTTCAATGTAAGCCAATTGAGCCACTGTCCATCTGATGTGTATGGCCAAAAAGCCAAATAAGGGAATTGGGAATATAGAGATACACATATTCACCCATGATGTGAGAAGTGGGCAATGTTAAATACCCAAGTAACTGAGCACAGTTTGGTTAGCACAGGATAAACTGTGGTGTGGATCCTAAGAAATACCTTAGGACTGTATTAGCTGCCCAACGTTTCGACAGTGCGAGCACCGATGGATGATACCACATCTATAAGAGTTTGTACTAGACTGATTACAGAGGCCGATGCAAAACGAATCTGGGAGGAATGATAATTACTGCAGTCGTTCCTCCCTCATTCAGTTCTAATGATTATCAGCAGCACATTCCTGATTATACAGGGAACTGTGCTGCCAATAATCGGGCATCTTTCATTCTGATGAGAGATGTCCATCAGCCAGCAAACAAGTATTTACTCGTTCATTGGCTGATTGACAATTCAATTGTATAGGCCAGTTATTGGAAATGGGCATCGATGTTGAAGCATTGTATTCATCTATCCCCCATGAGGTTGGGTTATGGGCTGTTAAATACTACCTGAGTATGAAGGGACAACAATATCAGGAGCATAATGATTTTGTTTTGAGACTCCTTCAATACTTACTCACCCACCCAACTTTTTCCTTTTTCATTTTTCCTTTTTAACTATACCACCAGCTCAGGGGCACAGCCATAGGCTGTTCTTGTGCGCCATCTTACGCAAATTTGCTCCTGGGCTGGTGGGAGTGAACCATAGTCTTTCGTGATGGGTGGCCACAATATACCGAGGCGATAACCATACTTTGGGACTTGGTAGATTTTTATTATTTGGAATGACACACAATCGCCTTTACAAAATTTGTTAACGATCAACGATAATGTCATACGGCTCAGATTCATTTACGAGTCGGATACAAAAAATCTTCCCTTTTTGGACATCTGTATCTTCAAGAAGGGATTTGATGAACCAGTGAATTGTCTATTACAATCTATAGGAAACCGAACTCTGCGAACTCAGTTCTCCACTGGAAGAGCAGTCACCCCATTCTCCTTAAAAGGAGAATTCCACGTGGACAATATTTGCGTCTTCGTTGCAATTGTTCTGAAAAGGCAGATTTTGTGAAACAAGCTAATGACCTTAGGGTATGGTTTCTATCTAGGGGATACCCAGATCATATGCTGAAAACAGCATATCAAACAGCACTGACTAAGGATCGCACTGATCTACTGGTCCCTAAAGAGAAGGCTAATAATGACCAAAAGATTCGCCTGATCACCACCTTTTCATGGACCCTGACATTAAGGGACTGATCCAAGATTATCCATAGGTCACATTTAGAAAGGGAAGTAGTCTTAGAGATTTACTGGTTAACAGACATTACATCCCCCGCCCTAGAGGCGGTACTTGGCTGGATCATGAACTTAAGGGCTGTTTCAGGTGCAGTGGCTGCATGGTATGCAAAACTATACAGAGTGGTAAATCCTTTTACAGTACTAACCTACGGCGTACTTTTGATATTAAGAACTTCATCACCTGTAAAACACGGGGGTCATCTACAAAATCACCTGTGAGTGTCAAAAAGAATACATAGGCAAGACCAAATGGGAGTTACGCAGACGAATAGGGGAACATTTGGGAGATATCGAGAACAAAAGGGACACTGCAGTGTCCAGACATGTACATGAACACCATCAGAGTAACACCAAATGCATTAAAGTTATGGGCATCGAACTTGACAAACCCCCCATTAGAGGAGGAGATTGGGACCTCATGCTGTTGCAGTATGAGGCCCGATGGACCTTTCTTTCATGGACGGTGTCCCCTTCGGGCCTTAATGTACAGCTGAGTTACAGCTGTTTTATTTGAGGAACCCCCTTCTAGACCGTTGTATTTATTATCATATTTTTTTTTTATTTATTCATTTTCTATGTTTTATTTTTCAATTTGATTTACAATTGGTCCCACTTTGGAAACGGGACAAACGGTTTATTACATCTTTTGGCTGGTGTGTGCCGCCATGCACCATAGTTTTTACCACATCCCCTTTTTTTTGTTGCTTTTGTTTGTTATTTATGTATACCTTAAGGGCCATTCCTCTCTTTTTTATTGAGTATAATTAGTTAAAGTTAAGTTTTATATATAATTATATGATTTACGGATTGCCTCTACAGTATTGAATTAATTTTTGGTGACCTCGCACGTGTATCTATTTAACCGTTATTGAAAAAGACATTCCTATGAAATCCTGTTCCTGTTAAGGGCCCCTCCATAGCGATTAGCTTGGGGGACACATGGTGGCTTAGTCACTGTCATTTTGTTGAGGGTATTTTTTGGTTTGTTCCTATGCCTATGTGTTTTGTATGTGTTTTGTATGATGGATTTGTATGTTCCCCCCTTTGTGTGTGTGTTCCCCCTTTTTGTGTTTCAGTGGTACTTACCAGCCTGGTCATCTTGAGGTCATCTTGAGTGGTCATTTCTGGTTCTGTCCAGTTCTAAGGCGGGAAGATTCTAAGTTCCTGATGGTCCAAGAAGTAAACAGCGGGAAAAATCCTCTTTATATTGCTGTGCTCCACTGGGGTCTATGCCTGTAGGAAGAAAAGAAGACCTGGATCAGTGCCCCACCCGCCCACCCTCAATTTTTTGTCTGTCGCGATGTTTATTAGTGGGAGTTTGTCGCCCAGCTAACGCTGGGTGGACTGGTGGTGATGGTTTTTCTGAAGGTTGAGTACATTATTTATTCTGGATGAATTAATTAATTTATGCTAATTAATTATTTCTATGGTATTTTATTCTGCTATTTATGAAGTTATTTAAATAAGGTTATCCTTAAAAAACATTGCGGCCATATTATTCCATTTAGAAGTTGTGTGTGTATTTATTTAATTTTGGTAAGTGGAATGACTATGTGACTTGGGCCACCATGATAATAGGCCCAAAAATCATGCAGTCTTAGGGCTCTTAGATTCAAACTCTAGAATGAGTCTAATAATGTGAAGATATGTCCAGAACATGGCACCAGAAGTGAAGAACAGAACCGAATACAGCACTCAGCTATCTCTGAAATTCAGACTGTGCGAATCCTAATTTCAACCTATTGCTTTATGATGTCATCAAGCAGCGCTGATTGCCTTGGCAGCTTGACAGAACAGCGACTGACATGTGAGAAAAATGTCTGATAACATCATCTGTCAATGCCAGTTGCTGTGGCAGTGCTACAAACGCTGGTGTTGGGCCAGGCATGCCGCTGGCAGGCGAGTAGTAGGTGTCTTTGCAGACAAACAGTTGAGTTTACTGATGCCATAAGCACCCTGCCACCTATACAGTCCGTGGCATTACAGATCGCGCGGCCTAGGTGGCTTCCTTCTACCTCTCACCTCTTCATTGTAATCTATTCCAGCAATGGCTCTAGCACAAATGTTTAATTTACTGTAGAAGACAAGTATCTACCTTAGCTAATGAATTTGTGTGAAACATCTGTTGTAGATGAAGTAAGCATTCTGTAATCTAACGCCTCATTCTAATTTACAGCTGACAATTATAGTGAGGGGTTTTATTCACAACTCTAGAGGGGAAAATGAAGTGACATGCCTAAGATCTGTACGCCTTAAGAGATCTCTATACTTCAGTAATAAATAGTCCCTCCATATTTAAGAATTGTGTATATTCCTTCTTCAGAAAAATATTCCAAACATTTCTGAGAGGAGTACAATATTTGATGGACTTGGTCAGAAATGGTTAAATACCTTCTCAGAGTAAGTGAAGTGGGAAATGTAACTGAAGACACCTTCCAGGGTGTTTGTGATCTGTGTATAAAACTTGCAAGGAATGAATAATGAATTACTGGCAGGAAGAGATTACAGTCTCATTTGTTACACAGTGAGATACAATGACTTTAGGGAGTGTATAAAATGGCTTCGCTTGTCTGTCACATGGTTACAGTCCTCTGGCTGCTTTATAATCATAATTGGTGAGAATAAATTTATGTGCAATATGTTAAACAGTTCATGTGTTTGGGCTTTGTCTAACATAATCCTATCTTGACGGCTGATACAGACTCGCTTTTTGTCTAGTTTGTCTGTAGGAACCGAAGAGTCATAGAGTTAAATGAAGTACATCTGCCTCCCAGATGCTAACAATGGTATGTACAGAAGTTACATAATCCTGTTTTCCCCGTTTCTGCAGTGACAACATTCAGCTGCAGCAAGGAGGATAGATTGGGGACAGAGATGAGAAGATCACATAATCTGGTTATCAGAGCTACCAAATTCACATTATTTCAGTTAAAAATGATCCTCCGGTTAAAGTAAAAGAAAACACATTTACAGGGAATGGGTAGAACTCTTACATGGAGCTCCCCTTTTCATCTTTTTAGCTGAAGAACCGTCAATTCCCAGTCTTCTCTTCTGCCATCCAAGATGGCCGCACCACTTCTCCTACTATCTGATGTAAAGTGAGTAGCCCAGGCCAATCCAAGAGCAGCAGGAAGTGTCTTACCCCAGGTAGTCTGAGCAGTGTGGCCAACTTGGAAGGCAGAATAGGAGCCTGAGAACTGGTAGATCTTCCCCTGAAAATATGAAGAGGAGGAGTGTTCTGTTCTTTTCTCAGTTAATGTGATTTTTTTGTTCGGGAACCAAAGGGTCGCTTTAAAGGGAATCTGTCACCAGTTTTCTGATGACCTCACCTTTAATTCCTAACAGCTCCAGCCCATGCAAATGAGTCCCCATATTCATGAGCTCACGGTTCTCCCTGCCCACCTGCCTTTGATTGACAGGTTTTTCCATATAAATCAGCAGCAGGTGAGCAGGGAGAGCCAGGAGCTCATGAATATCAAGACTTATTTGGCATGCACTCAACCTGTTTAGTCAATTAAACAAAGTGAACCAGCATCTTGCTGAGGAGACCTGTCACTAGTTTATGTTGTCCTTAGTTAGGAGACATTAAAAAAAAACTGGTAATAGATTCCCTTTAAGTCTATTAGGCCTGGGTGATACTATGCAGCATGCAACTGTGGTAGATCATTGTGCAATATCATGGGTTATCATTCCTATTATCCAAAGACTTCTATGAGCTCACATTTACCCCATAGGGTAAAACTAGCATAAGGCTTCATTCACACGTCCGTATTTGTGCACATCCTGGAAACATCCGTTGTTCTGCAAAAAACTCAGTTTTTCCAGAACATCCATTCCGTTTTTCCGTAAAGAACGGAAAGGATGTATCCATATGTCATCCATTTTTTACGGATCTGCAAAAAACGGAAGGCTGAATAACATCTGTACCTTTTTTTTTCTACCCTTCCCTTTCCGCATGTCTTCCGCCTTTACGGATGTCCCATAGACTTGTATTGGGCTACGGACCGCAATTTCGGGATGAAAGTAGGACATGCTGTTTTTTTATTGCTGACAATCGGAACGGAAACACGGATGCGGACAACACACGTATTGAAGTCCGCATTTTTTCGGGAACCATTGAAAAGAATGGATCCGCATACTATCCACATTTTAGATCCGGATCGGACGCGGATAGGATGCGGAGCAAAAATCAGGACGTGTGAATGGAGCCTAAATCGCCCATTTAATTGCACAGCCATATATCACAATCACATAACATATGTTGTAGCCACAGAGCTCAAGTGTTAGTAGTAGTATGGCAAAGGGTCCTTTTCACCAGTGTGCCAGGAGCTATGCCCGCATAAGCAGCAGGTTTTAGCTGTAATATACAGTGAAAACCCCTGCAAGCCCTCTGTAAGCCCTTCAATGCCCCCACAAAGCAAATGACCTGCCATGTATGTGAGCTTTTCAGCCCTTGTAAAACTCAGATCACATTCACACATGTAGAACTGAACACAGATTTTGTGTTGGATTCCACAACCGTTAACAATCTGATGACAATTCGTTTCCCTTGCATGTGAATGGGTTTCCATGCCACAGTTCACATGTAAAAGATTTCTGAAAAATGAGCACACTGCAAAAAGAAAATTCCCCGGAAATAAGTGCGCATGCTACTTTGTCATTGCAAATTTCCGTGCTAATTTCCTGTACACCCAAAGCATATCTGTCATGCGATCACCATAGAAAGAGCATGAGCCATGGATTTCTGCTATTGATTTTGTACTGATATGCAAATTCAAGTTTGAATGGACCCCTACATTGCAGCACAGAACTATTTCTGAGTGTTGTGGAGGCAATCAAGTGATTGCATGTTTTTCTTGTCTTGTGTTGTTCTTTTTGCTTGTTAGCTGCGCTGAACTTCATCTGAAATTGAATTTTCATCTAGAATATAAAAATTGCTGTGGATATCTTGTTGTCAATCACTTTTTAATTGGCTTGTTGCTGAGTTTTCACTTGTCATTCATCAGTTTCCAATAAGCTAAGTCAAAGGTGACAACAAATATGGCTGCACTTACTATTGCCACCTTTGCAAAAAAAAAAAAAATAGCTGCTTGTACTTCTGTTAGTAAACCTAACAATAATTGCTAAACTTTGGCCACTTCTCCAAGATTTGATTTACTGATATGTAGTCATGGGGTAATGCTCTCTCTAAAAGGGTGTTTGGGGGAGGATTACGAAATGGTTAAAAATAAAACAAGAAGCATTACTGGTCTTCACTGATTTCCCCCCGCTGCTGTTCTGATGCTGCTCCTGTCCCCGCTGCTGCTATCCACTTCATGGCCCCGGAAATGGCTGGAAATGCCCCGTTGGCCAGTCACTGTCTGAGGTGGGTAAAAGCTGGACATAATCTTTGACGTGGTCCTCACTTTTCGGCACAGCAGTAACAAAGAATGGGACTCAGTCCTCAGAACACTTAAGCACAAGATTTCAATAAAGCTGTCCAGGATATTGCTGCAAGGAAGTATCAAGGAGCGATGAAGAGGGTGATATTACTTCACCTATGTTGACACTAGGATGCCACTAAAATACCCACAAGAGAAAGCCCTTTGCAAACACCAAATTAAGAATTTAAGTGAAGGTAACTTCAGTTGTGTTATTGTAATCAGACTGAACTGTGCCCCTTTTAGATTGTCTTCTATAAATTTAAAAGTATAGGCTTTCACGCTGGCATATGTACAGATGAAGGGTACGCCTGGGGCACCATGCAGAAATATATTACATTTGAAGAGTCATGTGGAATAGTACGTTTTATTGAGAGGCTTTACCTCCATACTCACACTCTGTGTGTCAATCTCCAGCATCTGATTTCAATCTACATCCTTTATCAGAAGCCAGCTGATAAAAGGCAATACGTGGGATATAAGAAGGTGTCTTTGAGAAAGAACAGACTCTACTGCCAAAGAGAAAGTAGCTGCAGCTACTGGGGTTTGTGCAGCTTTTATATTTTCTGAAATAATATGATGTAAATGTCCTAAAATGTGGCCGTATATTATCTGCAAGGAGCTTTCATCTAGATTTAAGATTAGAAGCCACAAATAGTTAAACAATCTAATAATAATAACTAGTAGTGTTATTACGGTGCATAGAAGGCAGTAGTGTTATTACGGTGCTAGAAAGATGCATTTGGGCCTGGCAAATGTACAGGGTTGGTATGCTGCTGCTGTGTTATTTGGTTATGTGGACACAACACACAGGCACATGAAGTATAGCCTATTCTATTCTATCCTATTCTATTTTATTCTATTCTATGCACATCACACACACTACATAGATATAGATATAGAGATATATATATATATATATATATATATATATATATACTAGCTGAAGGACCCATCTTCGCCCGGGTATATTTAATCTATTTCATTTAATGTTTCTGTGTGTCATTAAAAAATGTCGAGGGTGACGTCTATAGTGCCCGCCCCTTTTAACAGTGACCTCCACAGCAGCCCGCCCCTTAATAGAAACATCCACAGCGCCCTCTCCTTTAACTGTGACCTCCACAGCAGCTAGGGTGGCCACTGTCTTCAGCCCAGAAAGCCGGACCTCACTGGCCATTCCCCCAAATGTGAAGCAGTGCCCCCGGTCCCCATGAAGCCACACCACTAAACATGAGGCCACACCCCCTGGCTCAGTGAAGACACGGAGGAAAAGCTGTCTGAGCGTGAGCTACTGAAAGGGTGGACATCCCTACGTCCGTCCAGGCACTGCGCCGGACGGAAGACAGGTAGCCAGAAAACCGGACTGTCCAGCCTAAAGCCAGACATCTGGCCACCCTAACATCAGCCTGCCCCTAGGGTGGCCAGAGGTCCGGTTTTAGGCTGGATAGTCTGGATTTCAGACTCCCTGTCCACCGTTCGGCGCAAGGCCTGGACAGACACAGGGATGTCCACCCTTTCAGTAGCTCACGCTCAGACAGCTTCTCCTCTGTGTCTTCATGGAACCAGGGGGCGTGGCCTTGTGTTTAGGGGTGTGGCTTCACGTTGGGGGGAGGCTGGACAGTCTGGCTTTCAGACTCCCTGTCCTCTGTCATGCGCAGGGCCTGGATGGACACAGGGATGTCTTTTTGAACAGCTCACTCTCAGACAGCAGCACTGTGCAGTCTGAGCATGAGCTGCAGGGAGAAAGTCACCCTCTCTCCCCTGCAGCTGACAGAAGTTGATTTTTACCTTCATTTTTTCAATCCCGGTCAGATGTGGCATGGAAGGGGCGTGGCCTGACTGAGTCAGGGGCGTGACTTAGTGGGACCTGGCGGTTTGGCTTTTAAGTCCTTCTTTTGAGGGTGGCCTGAATTACAGGTCGATGCCAAAGTAATTTAGGAGAAAACACAGTGGGTAGCAGTTGTAGAAAACATGTTTTATTACTACTGAATGGTAAATATGTGAAATTTACATTACATGAGGTAATTTACATTATATGAGGTAATGATTGATGATGAGTTAGTCTAAAACATAAGTTATATTTATGGTAACCGGAATATCCCTTTAACAGTGTCATCCACAGCGCTCTTCCCCTTTAAAGCAGACCTACAGCAGTCAACTGGCTGGGTTGTTATGGAAACCTGGTGTGTGTGTAGCTTCTATTGCCTGATAAGGGTCATGTGACCAGGCTTCTATTGGCTAATGCATTCTTTGGGAATATCTCATGAACGGTACGTACTGGAGAGCAGAGACCCATTCTAAAACCTTCCTGGACACCTGATGTACCTGTGTGTCAAATTCCGTGATTGTAGCTGCGACGGTGCGGATTCCTTTAGCGGACATACACACACACACATACACTCAGCTTTATATATTAGATATATACACACACACACACACATACACAGACATATGTATAACGTACATATTATAGCATTGTATCATCTGCAGATTCTTTATAAAATTGAAGTTTCCCCTCATAACAATGTGTCATCCGTAAATCCCCCATAAGCATGTCTTATGTGTCTTCCGCAGATTACTCATAAAATTACAGTGTCTCCTCATTGTTATTGACAAACAGTGACGATGGCTCTTAATGCTACTACATACTGCTGTTGACCTTTACAATATTATTTTAAACATTTTAGCACAAAATTTGGTTAAATTTTTTCCCTCCTTTAAAAGCTAGTTGCGTCTTATAGTACAGTGGATCTTATAGTGTGAAAAATACTGGGTGTGTATGTGTGTATGTTATCATAATCATTTAATTTACTTGTTCATTTGTGAAACAGTGGGGGGGGGGTTAAAGAACTCAATGAATTTGAGAATTTGAGTGTGTAATTGAATGCCTCTGTGAAAGACAATGCCGCTGGATAGCAGCATGTCTCCTCATGTAAAAAAAAAAAAAGTTTTCCCCCATGCATTTTTTATCTGCTTGTTTAAAGGCCTTTTAAATGATTGCTGATCAACTGGTTTTAAACATATATTAATGCTAGGCTAGCTGTGGTTCAGAATTGGGCCTTGTAAAAGGACACATACAAGGCCCATTGTGGTTTAAAAGTCCATCTCTGTGGTATATAAGATTGAGTTCCCGTACATCAGGTGTATCTGTCCAGTTGTTGGAGACACTTGATGACATTTTTATGCATGTTGTACACCAGTCTGTCATCCATAGGCATAGATAGCCAGATAGTACAATTTTGCTTACTGAGTTTTTCTTTCCAGCACCGGAAGACAACGTTACAAATGACATTCTGGATTCCATAAGATGAACCAGTTCTAGCATCAGTTTCCCTTTCACATTCCACTGGCACACCAGAGGGAAAAAAACATGAGTTGTCTGGATATATGGGAACCCAGCCTAAACATACCAGTTATATAGATGTGTACATTGCTTAGGATAGGGCCACACATGCAGGGCTTTTTATGCAATTTTTGAAAGACCGAGAGTAGATTAAATAAAGAGGTGTGGAAGTAGCTGCGCTTAAGCATGAGTGCTACAGAATGAGTCAGGATCTGTTCAGGGAAAAAATGATGTTTTTGGACGCAAGTTGAATCAGTTTTGTCTGCCATTGTGTTCAGTATGTGCAATCGTTTTTTGATGCATTTTTATTTATTGCATCTGAATTTTCAGTCAAACCCCGTCCATTTCTATGGGCCAAAGGCTGGGTGAAAAAAGCACAATATAGAACATGTGATTTTTCCTGAATACAGAGATGATCAGTGTTAAAGGGACACTATCGCGAAGAAAAAAATTTTGATATGTTTTACAACATAACAAAAGCAGGTTTTAACATAATGTATTTTTCAAATTGTGTAAATGTTTTTTTTTTTTAATTCAGTTTTCTTGCCTTACATGGGGGCTGCCATGTTGGAAGTAAAGTGTGACAGTCTGGATTTACAACACAATGGCACCTCAGGCATGTACATAGGCTTCCTCAGTCGCTGCTGACCCTATAGAGAATGAATGGAAGATGTGAGCCCGCCCCTGTGATGACACCAGTAACACACAGCCAGGTCCTCCCTCCTTGCTGCTGGGGACTCAGAAACAGAGTAGATGGAGGTTCTTGGGGCTGTAGGACCTTAGTGATGTAATCGGCCATGTGACCAGTGGGGGAGGAGACTGAGGAGCAGAGATCTGTGTTTTTGTAATGAAGCCATTGTCTCATCTTATCTTGCTGAAGCAGTGATGTCACCGCTGAAGGTGTGAATTGGTGATGTCATTGGTACCACCCACTTTTTTGCAGCATGCCTACTTACAGGTTGCTCAAAGCCTCATTTGGCCAGCAGAGCTCCCACTGGTGACCAAAGATGGTAAATATGGTAAAATCTAATATTTATTTATAATATTTCACACATTGGAATTTTTATTTATTTATTTATTATTTCTTACAAATATATAATAGATTTTTTTAGCATAAATAAAATATAGAACAGGTTTTTGTGATAGATTCCCTTTAAACAATGCTCATGTGCACATACCCATAGAAACAAATAGGTCTGGATGCTATCCATTCACAACACGCATTAAATCTGGATGGAAAATTTGCCTGTGTGAAAGAGGCCTAATACTTTCTTACCAATTTATGATCTACACCTGATTTTGACCATAAAAACGGACTGAGAAAAAAATGTGGCCAAACCCTTAGAAAAGTGCAATAAGCAATTGCTATTCTGTTTTGACAGTAATAATAACAAGAAAAAACGTTATAGACAGTGATATAAAAAAGTTTAGCTTACAGGTATAGTGTTGACACCTTGTGGGTCTAGTGCAGGTGAATGGGAAGCACGTAGCTACAGGTGGATTACTGAAGGTGTTGCCTACTAATTCAACTTCAGTGTCAAAGGACATATCCATTACCACCTTATCAGAAAACATCTACGTGAGCTGTAAGGTAAGACATTCTATAGAAAAGATTTTTCAAATAGGCACGTATCACACTCAGCAGTGTTTGTGTCATAAGCCCTGCAGGCAATAGGAGCAGAAAAGTGCTGAAAAAGAAAGAGGAAAGCTTCTCTGAAAAGATGTGTTATGTGCGCTGTTAATAGGCAGGCCCACTCATCAGACATGATCTGAAGTTTAATTGACCAGAAAGGGAACATATGTTTTAATGCATTTTTAATTTCCTTTCTGTTTTATCAGCTATTTGTCTTCCACACTCACTTAGCTGGGGAAAATCCACTATTTATTTACCAGCTAAACATAACTGACACCTACGGGAGTATACGTTTTTGCCTGATCTTAGAGTGGGAAGATGACTATGAGAATTGCATAATAGATTTATATTGATTGTTGCATCTCAGAAATGTGTGTTGGTTCTTCTTCACTTGTGTATTTCATAAGCATTGACATAACCAAAGTGATCCCACGCCGTCTACTTCTGCCTCAGGGTTAGGTTTAGAAACTCTGGATTGTCATAAGTATGGAGCAGCTGCAAATATATCACAAGTAGCCATAGCAGAGCTTGTTTGCACAGCTCTACTACAACCATCAACAGCAAACAAGCTTCCATCGTCCCCAGGGGTCAATGAATCCATCATCTCTGTTAATTCATATATACATGAAAATGCAGATCAGTAATGGATTCACAATGAGATTAAAAAAAAAAGAACAAAAAAGGTTCCATTTTTAGTTTAAAGGGAGTCTTTCACCTGTTTTTCTCCTATATAACTAACAGCACTGCCCCACAGAAGATTGCAGACACATCCCAGGCATACCTGTTTGCACTTTGTGTCTGTATTACATGTTCAGAAAAATCACTTTTATTCTGCTGGAAAACAGCTCCCAAGTGCCCAGCTGAAAGTGAAAGTAAAAACAGCTTGATCTCCCGACTCGATTTCTAACAGCTATATCTTCTGATATACTAGATGTAATGCTGTAATTTTAGTATAATTTTAAAGCTTGGAATGCCAGCTTTCAAAGAAAGCTCAGAACTGGGGATGAGCGAACTTTTGAAAAGTTCGGTTCGGCGAACTTTCATGAAGTTCGGATTCGTACGAACCGAACCTAAAACGAACCTTGCTATAACGGCTGAATAATTGCAGCTACAATAGTGGGAGTCTGATAGGATATAGTTTCGTTTAGTTGCAGTTGCTATTACAATGAAAAAAGTTGAAGAAATCAAAGTGCAAAAATAGTCGTCGACAGCCAGGTCGACAACATTTGACAGCATTGAAGATGTCCACTGGAGCAGTCCATGTCATGCCAGAGCACCAAAAACACACGGTAGATCGTGGCACCAGCCCAAGAGTAGGCTGCGTTGAAGTTGATGCGGTCTCAGTGACATCACAGGTCAGAAGACAAACAGGCGTACTCCAGCACTTGTATAGCACCCAGTCCAGTATAGTTGAGAAGAGACAATTGACTGAGAAGCAGGAGGCGGCAGCACTTGTATAGCACCAAGTCCAGTATAGTTGAGAAGAGACAATTGACGGAGGAGGAGGAGGCGGCAGCACTTGTATAGCACCAAGTCCAGTATAGTTGAGAAGAGACAATTGACGGAGAAGCAGGAGGTGGCAGCACTTGTATAGCACCAAGTCCAGTATAGTTGAGAAGAGACAATTGACGGAGAAGCAGGAGGCGGCAGCACTTGTATAGCACCAAGTCCAGTATAGTTGAGAAGAGACAATTGACGGAGGAGGAGGAGGCGGCAGCACTTGTATAGCACCCAGGCCAGTATAGTTGAGAAGAGACAATTGACGGAGAAGCAGAAGGCGGCAGCACTTGTATAGCACCAAGTCCAGTATAGTTGAGAAGAGTCAATTGACGGAGGAGGAGGAGGTGGCAGCACTTGTATAGCACCCAGTCCAGTATAGTTGAGAAGAGACAATTGACGGAGGAGGAGGCGGCAGCACTTGTATAGCACCCAGTCCAGTATAGTTGAGAAGAGACAATTGACGGAGAAGCAGGAGGCGGCAGCACTTGTATAGCACCAAGTCCAGTATAGTTGAGAAGAGACAATTGACGGAGGAGGTGGAGGCGGCAGCACTTGTATAGCACCAAGTCCAGTATAGTTGAGAAGAGACAATTGACGGAGGAGGAGGAGGCGGCAGCACTTGTATAGCACCCAGGCCAGTATAGTTGAGAAGAGACAATTGACGGAGAAGCAGGAGGCGGGAGCACTTGTATAGCACCAAGTCCAGTATAGTTGAGAACAGATAATTGACGGAGAAGCAGGAGGCGGCAGCACTTGTATAGCACCAAGTCCAGTATAGTTGAGAAGAGACAATTGACGGAGGAGGAGGAGGCGGCAGCACTTGTATAGCACCCAGTCCAGTATAGTTGAGAAGAGACAATTGACGGAGGAGGAGGCGGCAGCACTTGTATAGCACCCAGTCCAGTATAGTTGAGAAGAGACAATTGACGGAGAAGCAGGAGGCGGCAACACTTGTATAGCACCAAGTCCAGTATAGTTGAGAAGAGACAATTGATGGAGGAGGAGGAGGCGGCAGCACTTGTATAGCACCAAGTCCAGTATAGTTGAGAAGAGACAATTGACGGAGGAGGAGGAGGCGGCAGCACTTGTATAGCACCCAGGCCAGTATAGTTGAGAAGAGACAATTGACGGAGAAGCAGGAGGCGGCAGCATTTGTATAGCACCAAGTCCAGTATAGTTGAGAAGAGACAATTGACGGAGGAGGAGGCGGCAGCACTTGTATAGCACCCAGTCCAGTATAGTTGAGAAGAGACAATTGAAGGCGGAGTAGGCGGCAGCACTTGATAGCACCCAGGCCAGTATAGTTGAGAAGAGACAATTGACGGAGGAGTAGGCGGCAGCACTTGATAGCACCCAGGCCAGTATAGTTGAGAAGAGACAAGTTGAGGAGGCAGCTTCAGCAGCTCTTGATTGCACCCAGTATGTTTCCAAATAGACAATTGACGGTGGGGGCATTAGTAGGAGTAGTATTCTTTTGGACCCAGAAGGGCCTAGTACAGAGAACTGAAGTTGGAAGCTAAGAATATCCACACTTGTAAAAATCAGTTTTTATACATGACAAAATGTTGATGTAGAGTTCAGCACAGGACAGTCAACCTTAAAAAAAAACCCTGTAACATTACAGCTAGTCTAGTAGGATACGGATACAGTTAAATAGACAGCTAACCTCACCCACAGAATCCATGAGGTGAATAAAGGACATTTAAAAAGGCACAGATTAAAGAAGGCTTTACGCCAGTTCCATTATCCAAAAATACGTGTCCAATTTTCATGAGATGGACACCTCACTGGCACTCGCTTTATAAATTGATGCAATTACTCTGGTGTCAAACCTGTTGAATCTGGGCCTATGGCTGTTGGCGAGACATATATATATATATATATATATATATATATATCTTTGTTACACCAGTTTGATGTCCTAACCGAGTGCAGCGCCCAACCCAATGGATGTATGCTTTTGTGTTTTTTTAGTGCTGTCACCAGCTGGCTTAAAGGGAACCTGTCATCTCGGAACCCCCCCTGAACTAGAGTAAGCGTTGTATAGTGTAAGTGATGCTGAATCCGAATATGTAAGCTTTATCTTCATACTCACTTCCATTCTGACGCTGTGCTCTCACAAACCTGCAGTAAAATGCACTCAGTGGACTCTTCTTTGAGTCCTCTCCATTATGTGAGTGAGCACCGGAGTCCACTGAGTGCATTTTACTGCAGGTTTGTGGGAGCACAGCGTCGGAATAGAAGTGAGTATCAAGATAAAACTTACATATTCGGATTCAGCATCACTTACACTATATAACGCTTACTCTAGTTCAGGGGGTGTTTCGGAGATGACAGGTTCCCTTTAAAGGATAAGTCAGGGCAATTAATAAGTTTCTGGTTCAAGTAAGGGCACAGAAAGTTATTAATTGCCTGGACTTATCTTTTAAAGTGGGTAGGGTAAAAACCCCTGATGGGGTATGGGAGTGACCTTCCAGCCCTCTCTTTGGTCACTCCCAAAAAACCCCACCCTGTGGGTACCTTCACATGGGGCTGCGGGTCTGCTGAGTAAATCCACAGGGCATTTTTATACCGTTCACCAAACGGCGTTCAGTACTATGGTGCCGTCCGGACATACGCAGTTCTGCCCTGAACTGGGTATTTGCGTCCAGCCCCATAGTACTGAAGGTGGCATAAAAACAGCCAACGCTGCGCTGTGGATTTTAGGCAGCAGAGAACCCCAAAAAAGCATCCCATTGTAAAGGCACCCGTAAATAAGGCAAGTTAACCTGCCTTTCAGCAACTGTTTGTTGCTGTAACTAACTGTGGAGGTTTTTTATATCACAGTTGAAGGACAGCAGCCTCCGTGATATATACCCCATAGACAGCCTTATTCCACGCGTGACTGCAAGAGAGGCGTGAAATCATTCGCGAGATTTTACTACTCTCATGATATCAACAAAATACCTCAAGAACAGTTAGTACCCGCTCACAAAACGGTGAATAGTGTTCCTTGGCACGGGTGCCAGGGATAGAACCCCACGGCTATAGTTCACAAAAGGTGAAATCCCCACTTTGTGAAGCATAGTTGTGGGGATTATTTTAGGGATGGTACTGTTCTTGGGGTATGGGTTGGACAGTGCACCGGTGTGAGGCATTAAGCTGGTGTGGAGATGTTAAATGGCCAACACACCATGGGCATTAAATTTGGAAATGGGGTTCTGTTTAGTTAAATGTATCCGAATTAAGTAGGGTATTTTTAAGGTGATTTTTTTTTTAATTTGGGGTCTAAGGGGGGAACATTACTTAATAAGTTAAATTACGGATTTTTACATTGGGCACATATTTGGGATCTTAAGGTCATTTTCTTGGACACACGGATTGCCATGCAAGACGGGTGACTGATGACTTAGTCATTCACATCAGGCAGGGGGGTGGTATAATCCGATGTAATCCAGGCACGATTCATCTTTATAAAAGTCAGCATCTCAACACTGTGGCAAGAGAGCCTCATTCTTTGCGGTGTTGCGATGTTACCTGCCACACTGAACACCCTCTCTGACGCGACACTACTGGCTGGGCAGGACAGCAGAGCCAAAGAAAACTCTGCCAGTTGAGGCCAAATGTCCAGTTTCTCTGCCCAGTACTGCACGGGGTCGGTGACACTTTGGGGCAGGGTACAATCCAGGTAGGCAGTGACCTGGTGGGTGAGCTCATGCTGGTCCACGCCATGAGTCCGGTGTTGTGTTCCCTCTTCAGCAGCTGGCTGCACGAAATCGCTCATCAGCGATTGGAGGTTGTAGCGACTTCTCACGCCTCCACTAGTGGTGGTGGTAGTGGAGCGCGCTGGTTCCCCCCGAGCGGATGTTGTCTGGGAACCTGGCTGGTCTCGCTGGTAAATAGAGACCAGCTGTCTGGTGAGTAGGTCCCGGTAGTACCCCAGTTTTGCCTCCCTCTCTGATCGTATATTCGTCGAATATACGAATTTTAGGAAAAGTTCGTCGAATGTTCGTCGAATAATTTTTTGAATGATTCGCTCATCTCTAGTCAGCAGTCCCGGGCCTAGCATTGCTGGGGGCCCAACGCTGAACCAAACACCCACATACTGCGGCAGGGCACAGGAGCGCATAGTTCCCTGCCCCACCGCCGATCACCACCATAGGCTTCAGACCTAGTAGGCCTGAAGCCTATGCAGTAGTAAAATCCCAGTGCAGGTGGGCACGGTGAGGTCATCGTGCACCTGTGTTGGACGCAGCACAGTGACGTGTGCACACCTGCCTCACCATCCCGGCCTGTACCATCTGCAAGCGAACACCTGGACAAATTAGCTTTTAAGGTTTTTTTGTGTGTGTGTGCCGACTTTGGGGGACATTACTGGGGGATACACAAGGATATATTACTGAAGGGACAGTGGGGGCAAATTACTACATGGGGGGCCAGTGTGGAGGCAAATTACTACATAGAGGCAGTGTGGGGGCAAACTACTTCATGTGGGGGCAGTGTGGGGGCAAATTACTACATGGGACAAACTAATACTTGGGGGCAGTGTGGGGGCAAACTACTATGTGGTGGAAAATTACTATATGGAGCCTACATGGGGGTAAATTACTATATGAGGCTGCGTGGGGCAAATTACTATGTGGCAGAAAATTACTACTATGGGGACAGTGTGGGTGAAATTACTATGTGAGGGAAGTGTGGGGGAAATTACTGTGTGGGGACAAATTACTATGTGTGGGCAGAGTGGGCGACGTTGCTATTGGGTAGGCACTGAAGGGGCATTTCTATTACAGGGAGATGTCAGGAGACATTATACAGGCATTATTGCCTGGAGCACAATATAGGGTGTTACTATTATTACTGTCGCACTCTAGGGGACATTATAATTGCTGTGGACGCTATAGGGACATTTGGCATAATTTATCAAACTGGTTTAAAGTACAACTGGCTCAGTTGTACTTTAAACCAGTATAGGCCATGAAAATGAAATTTGTGGGGGTCCCACTCCTGCACCCCTGACAATCAGCTGTTTGAGGAGACCGCGTATTCCAGTGAGTGCCACAGCCTCTTTGCTCCTTACAAAGCACAGCATTGTCCATTTGATAGCACTGTGCTTAGTATTGTAGCTCAGCCCCAATCACTTGGATGGGACTGAGCTGCTCCTAAGCAACGTGAACGATGAATGTGATGTCATATGGCCTAGAAAGAGACTGTTGCACTCATGAAGCACCGCAGCCTCTTCATACAGAAAAAAAAAACTAAAATAAAATGGAGGGAGGGCCCCAGAGTTGGGTAGACAGCCCTGGGCCTATCATGCACTTATACCACCCCTTCTGACCTCCTCTCGGCATTCTGACATCCCTTAGTCCTTGTAAGCACTGCATATGTCTATTTGCTGCATGTGAGGTGCAAGCTTCAGGGAGAAACTTATGGACTGTGTTGTTTTCTGCCGGATACTGCAGAAAAAAAAAACACTGCCTGAAAATTGGCAACCCTTAGCTATAGTGCTTTTAGAGCCAGTAATGACCACACAATTCAGAGCCCAAAGTCCTTTCAGCCTCTTGCAAAGAAAAATTCATGATTGGTCTTCCACCATCAAAGTATTATCTGACTGCTGATCGGGGCAGATGGGCCATAGACAGGGAAATTCCCCGGTGGGCTGATACCCAGGGGGCCACCTGGGCCCTCCTCACGGCTTTTGGGGATGTATTTTGTGCTGCTGGCGGCAGTATTTTGTGATGAACTGTGGTATTTGACTCTGTGGGGGTGGTACAATGTGCCACAATATGGTATTACTGGCCCTTCCTTCTATCAATTTGGAACTGACTACAAAACAGGGCCACGTTCAGTATTTTATTCCAGGGCCATTTAAAGTTCCCAGTTCCCCCCTGCTGCTGATACAGTTCTGCATGTTCAGTATTCCAGATCATTTTTCAGATTCACCTGAGCCAGGCATTAACAGGGCATATAAGGGGTGTATAGTCATACCCAAGCCCTGGCACCTAAGGGGGCCTACAATCTCTGGGTTTTTACAAGCATGTAAGTAAATCCTATTCATGAACAGTTTGAACAGTTGTTGTCTGTTATGTCTTTTTCATGGAATTTCCCTTCACTTTGAATATTAAATACTAGAGATGAGCGAGTAGTGAAATATTCGAAAGTTCGAAATTCGATTCGAATAGACCGCGAAATTCGACTATTCGACCGAATATCGAATCCCATTAAAGTCTATGGGAAAAAAATGCTCGCCACTTGGAAATCTCAATTCGACCACTTGGAGGTCACCAAGTCCACCCTGGAACCTCAGAAAAGGATGCCAACACTGCTGGAATGCAACTGGGACAGCAGGGGAAGCATGTCTGGGTGCATATAACGCGCCCAAGTCGCACTATTACGCCACTATCACAGCCTCTCAACAATACACTCCAAAGACAATCTAATCTCTCTGTAAAGTGAGACCATACAAGGAAACCTTCTTTCCTCTACATTGCCATGGACCCCAAGCCAAACTAGACAAAAAAGAAGATGAAATTCTGCACCCCTTAAAATCACGTTGCCTATGACAACCACAGATGGCATAGGCAAGGGGGAAAGCAAATAGACCCCACCCCTAATTGTCATTGTGTGTGTGTGTGAAATGTGGTCAGACATGTCTTCTTTAAAATGTAAAAACAACTCAAACACATGCAGAAGCCTTAAAATGCCCAAATTGTTGGCGCTAGAGATATCAGTGACCCGACCTGGCCCAGTGTCATGTCTAGCAGGTAAAGCAGTGGGGATGTGGAGGGATGCGTAGGACCGCAAAAGGCAGGAAGAGGCCGTGGGCTGGCCAGAGGCTCATGGAAAATTTTGTGGAGGCCCAAGAGGTGAGACCTGTTAAAGATTTTGTGGAGGCCCAAGAGGTGAGACCTCTTAAAGATTTTGTGGAGGCCCAAGAGGTGAGACCTCTTAAAGATTTTGTGGAGGCCCAAGAGGTGAGACCTCTTTAAAATTATGTGGAGGCCCAAGAGGTGAGACCTCAAAGATTTTGTGGAGGCCCAAGAGGTGAGACCTCTTAAAGATTTTGTGGAGGCCCAAGAGGTGAGACCTCTTAAAGATTTTGTGGAGGCCCAAGAGGTGAGACCTCTTTAAAATTATGTGGAGGCCCAAGAAGTGAGACCTAAAAGATTTTGTGGAGGCCCAAGAGGTGAGACCTCTTAAAGATTTTGTGGAGGCCCAAGAGGTGAGACCTCTTAAAGATTTTGTGGAGGCCCAAGAGGTGAGACCTCTTTAAAATTATGTGGAGGCCCAAGAGGTGAGACCTCTTAAAGATTTTGTGGAGGCCCAAGAGGTGAGACCTCTTAAAGATTTTGTGGAGGCCCAAGAGGTGAGACCTCTTAAAGATTTTGTGGAGGCCCAAGAGGTGAGACCTCTTAAAGATTTTGTGGAGGCCCAAGAGGTGAGACCTCTTAAAGATTTTGTGGAGGCCCAAGAGGTGAGACCTCTTAAAGATTTTGTGGAGGCCCAAGAGGTGAGACCTCTTAAAGATTTTGTGGAGGCCCAAGAGGTGAGACCTCTTAAAGATTTTGTGGAGGCCCAAGAGGTGAGACCTCTTAAAGATTTTGTGGAGGCCCAAGAGGTGAGACCTCTTTAAAATTATGTGGAGGCCCAAGAAGTGAGACCTAAAAGATTTTGTGGAGGCCCAAGAGGTGAGACCTCTTAAAGATTTTGTGGAGGCCCAAGAGGTGAGACCTCTTAAAGATTTTGTGGAGGCCCAAGAGGTGAGACCTCTTAAAGATTTTGTGGAGGCCCAAGAGGTGAGACCTCTTAAAGATTTTGTGGAGGCCCAAGAGGTGAGACCTCTTAAAGATTTTGTGGAGGCCCAAGAGGTGAGACCTCTTTAAAATTATGTGGAGGCCCAAGAAGTGAGACCTAAAAGATTTTGTGGAGGCCCAAGAGGTGAGACCTCTTAAAGATTTTGTGGAGGCCCAAGAGGTGAGACCTCTTAAAGATTTTGTGGAGGCCCAAGAGGTGAGACCTCTTTAAAATTATGTGGAGGCCCAAGAGGTGAGACCTCTTAAAGATTTTGTGGAGGCCCAAGAGGTGAGACCTCTTAAAGATTTTGTGGAGGCCCAAGAGGTGAGACCTCTTAAAGATTTTGTGGAGGCCCAAGAGGTGAGACCTCTTAAAGATTTTGTGGAGGCCCAAGAGGTGAGACCTCTTAAAGATTTTGTGGAGGCCCAAGAGGTGAGACCTCTTAAAAATTATGTGGAGGCCCAAGAGGTGAGACCTCTTAAACATTTTGTGCAGGCCCAAGAGGTGAGACCTCTTAAAAATTATGTGGAGGCCCAAGAGGTGAGACCTCTTAAACATTTTGTGCAGGCCCAAGAGGTGAGACCTCTTAAAAATTATGTGGAGGCCCAAGAGGTGAGACCTCTTAAACATTTTGTGGAGGCCCAAGAGGTGAGACCTCTTAAAAATTATGTGGAGGCCCAATAGGTGAGACCTCTTAAAAATTATGTGGAGGCCCAAGAGGTGAGACCTCTTAAAAATTATGTGGAGGCCCAAGAGGTGAGACCTCTTAAACATTTTGTGGAGGCCCAAGAGGTGAGACCTCTTAAAAATTATGTGGAGGCCCAAGAGGTGAGACCTCTTAAACATTTTGTGGAGGCCCAAGAGGTGAGACCTCTTAAAAATTATGTGGAGGCCCAAGAGGTGAGACCTCTTAAACATTTTGTGCAGGCCCAAGAGGTGAGACCTCTTAAAAATTATGTGGAGGCCCAAGAGGTGAGACCTCTTAAACATTTTGTGCAGGCCCAAGAGGTGAGACCTCTTAAAAATTATGTGGAGGCCCAAGAGGTGAGACCTCTTAAAAATTATGTGGAGGCCCAAGAGGTGAGACCTCTTAAACATTTTGTGGAGGCCCAAGATGTGAGCCATAAACATATACATTTTTCTTATTTACGGAGCAATTCTACGGCGGTTAAGGAGGAGGAGGAGGAGGTGGAGGAGGAAATGGCACTTCATACAGATGGCACTTCACTTTTGGCTGCTTTCCACGGTTGGAGAAGCAAAGTCCGGGTCAATCCACTTGCTGTTCATTTTGATTAGCGTCAGCCTGTCCGCACTGTCGGTTGACAGGCGGCTGCGCTTATCGGTTATAATGCCCCCGGCTGCGCTGAACACCCTTTCTGATAGCACGCTGGCGGCAGGGCAGGCAAGCACCTCCAAGGCGTACAGGGACAGTTCCAGCCACGTGTCCAACTTGGAGACCCAGTAAGTGTAGGACGCCGAGGGATCGGGGAGGACAGGGTTACGGTCTGCCAGGTACTCCCGCAACATCCGCCGATACTTGTCCCTCCTGCTGATAGCGGGCCCCGCAGTGATGGAAGTTGCACGAGGGGGTGCCATGAACGTGTCCCACACCTTGGAGAGTGTTCCCCTGGTGGCTGTGGGCCTGATTGATGTTGTGGGACTCTGGGAGACCCTCTCCTCTCTGCCGCCAGCGATGGTGGGTGGGAAAATCTCCATCATGTTCTGCACGAGTTCCCTCTGGTATTCCAGCAATCGATTCGTCCTCTCCTCTACCGGAATAAAAGAGGAGACGTTATCTTTATACCGGGGGTCCAGGAGTGCGAAGACCCAGTACAGTTTGTTCTCCACTATCCGGACAACACGTGTGTCCCGGGAAAAGCAGCCCAGCATGAAGTCAGCCATGTGTGCCAGACTCTGAATAGGCATGACCTCACTGCCCCCACCAGAAGGATCACTTGCCATTTCCTCCTCTTCCTCTTCCGCCTCCTCTCCGCCCCATCCGCGCTGAACCAATGGGACGCACACAGCCTGACTGCTACCCTCGCCGCCAGCATCCTCCTCCTCTTCCACAGCCACCTCCACGTCGTCCTCCTCCTCATCCTCCTCCTCCTGCAACTGCCACCGTGAAGCAGACAAAAGTGTGGTCTGACTGTGTAGCTCCGTTGCGTCTCCTCCTACCCCCGTCTCCTCTGCGTGCAATGCGTTCTCCCTTATTGCGATGAGCGATTCTTTAAGGACGCCTAGGAGCGGGATGGTTACGCTCACTATAGCGTCCTCGCTGCTGACCTTCTTGGTGGACTCCTCAAAGATACGCAGTACATCGCATATGTCTGCCATCCATGGCCACTCATGGTTGGCAAACTGAGGGAGCTGAGTTGGAGGCACGCGTGGATTCATTATCTGGTACTCCATCAATGCTCTCTGCTGCTCACACACCCTGGCCAACATGGAATAGGTGGAATTCCAGCGAGTGGGCAGGTCGCACAACAGCCGATGTTCAGGCAAATGGAGGCGTTGCTGGAGTTTTTTTAAGCTAGCAGCAGCTACAGTTGACTTACGAAAGTGAGCGCACAAGCGCCGCACTTTCACCAGTAGCTCTGCCAGGTTGGGGTAAGTCTTCAGAAATTTTTGGACTACCAGATTAAAAACGTGGGCCAGGCATGGTACGTGATTGAGTTCGGCAAGCTCCAGAGCCGCCACCAGGTTACGGCCGTTATCGCACACGACCATGCCTGGTCCTAGCTGCAGCGGCGACAGCCACATCTCCGTCTGCTGCAATATGGCGTCCCTCACCTCTGGGGCGCTGTGCTTCCTGTCGCCCAAGCTGATGAGCTTTAGCACCGCCTGCTGACGTCTCCCCGCGCCAGTGCTGCAACGCTTCCAGCTAGCGGCTGAGGGAGATGTTAAGGCACAGGAGGAGGAGGAGGAGGAGGAGGAGGAGGGGGGTTTATCAGAACCCATGCTGGCAATCTTGGGCGGGGGTGGTAGGTAGGCCGTCTCTGTTTGCGACCCCGTCCCCGCTTCCACTACATTCACCCAGTGTGCCGTCAAAGAGATGTAGCGTCCCTGGCCGCAAGCGCTTGTCCACGAGTCGGTGGTCAAGTGGACCTTTGCGCTGACTGCGTACCTCAGGGCCCGCCTGATGTTACGCGACACGTGCTGGTGCAGGGCGGGGACGGCACTCCGGGAAAAGTAGTGGCGGCTAGGGACGGAATAGCGAGGTGCGGCAGCCGCCATCAGGTCGCGGAAGGCCTGCGTCTCCACAAGCCTAAACGGCAACATCTCCAGGGCCAGCAGTTTGGAGATGTGGCAGTTTAAGGCTTGGGCTTGGGGGTGACTCGAGGCGTACTTCCGCCTGCGGTCGAACGCCTGCGAGATGGACAGTTGTTGGGACGAGGAGTGTGAAGGTGCAGGCGAAGAGGCGGGGGAAGGGGAGGCTGAAGGAGAAGGCCCCAAAGTAGCCGAGGCAGATGTGGAGGTGTCCTGGCTGGAGGTCTGGACCGCAGTGGCAGCACACAACAAAGGGGAAGAGGCAGTGGCAGCAAGACCGGGCGCAGGTTGTATTGCGTTTGCTCTCTCCCACTCAGCCCAGTGCTTGACTTCCAAGTGACGCCGCATGCCTGAGGTGGTCAGATTGCTCTTCTCAGAGCCCCTACTCAGTTTTGAGTGGCAGAGTGTGCAAACCGCGCTCAGTTTGTCATCCGCACAAACATTAAAAAATCTCCACACCACAGAAGTACGAGGCCTCGATGGGGGAGCTTCACGCGACTGCCCGCTGCCGGGAACAGCTTCGGCCGTGCTGGCTGTGGCCTCACTACTCTGTCTGGACTGTCCTCTGCCTCTGGACATCCCTCTGCCTGTGGACATCCCTCTGCCTGTGGACATCCCTCTGCCTCTGGACATCCCTCTGCCTCTGGACATCCCTCTGCCTGTGGACATCCCTCTGCCTCTTGCTGCCTTTTTCGGTGCTGCGCAGACCACCACCTCTCCACTGCTTTCCCCGCTGGACATCACCCCTGGCCAAGTGGGGTCGGTCATTTCGTCATCCACCACCTCCTCTTCCTCACTCTGCTCCTCCTCCTGCCCACTGGACATTCCAACAGCCTCCCTTGATGGCAACTGCGTCTCATCATCATCATCGCTCATGATAACAGATGCTGGTTCAGGGTCCACATCAGCAGGAGATGGCGAAAACTCAAGTGTTTGGGCATCACTACAAACAAATTCCTCTGCTAGCTCCTGGGATTCTTCCGGCACATCTGAAAAAGGACCCGAAAAGAGCTCCTGGGAGGGGTCAAGGGTGGGATGACTCTGTTGGCCAGGTGTGGAGGAAGGAGGGTCAGAGTGAGACTGTGTGGATGACTGGCTGGTGGACAACTGTGTGGAAGCGCTATCGGCTATCCATTGCACCACCTGTTCAACCTGCTCAGGCCTCAACAGCGGTGTAACTCGCCCCCTGCTTAACTGTCCCATAAAGGCAGGGATTCTGGATGAGTGTGATCCTGGCTGACCCTCACCAGCACGCATTGTATCCCCACTGGCTTCAACAAGGCCACCAACAGCATTTCCGCGCCCCCGTCCTCGTCCACGTCCGATTCCGCTAGCCCCCCTCCGCATTTTATTTTTTTTTTGTTGCAAATACAATATTTGGGTATATAATTAGGTATGTGAAATAATTTAGCAAGAGAACGCACAGTACAGTGGCCTATTAAAAGGCCTAGATATTGTATATTTCAAAGTACACAGCCGTGTAGTAACAGAACAGACGGTGGGTATTTACACCAGGTATGTGAGATAATTTAGCAAGAGAACGCACAGTACAGTGGCCTATTAAAATGCCTAGATATTGTATATTTCAAAGTACACAGCCGTGTAGTAACAGAACAGACGGTGGGTATTTACACCAGGTATGTGAGATAATTTAGCAAGAGAACGCACAGTACAGTGGCCTATTAAAATGCCTAGATATTGTATATTTCAAAGTACACAGCCGTGTAGTAACAGAACAGACGGTGGGTATTTACACCAGGTATGTGAGATAATTTAGCAAGAGAACGCACAGTACAGTGGCCTATTAAAATGCCTAGATATTGTATATTTCAAAGTACACAGCCGTGTAGTAACAGAACAGACGGTGGGTATTTACACCAGGTATGTGAGATAATTTAGCAAGAGAACGCACAGTACAGTGGCCTATTAAAATGCCTAGATATTGTATATTTCAAAGTACACAGCCGTGTAGTAACAGAACAGACGGTGGGTATTTACACCAGGTATGTGAGATAATTTAGCAAGAGAACGCACAGTACAGTGGCCTATTAAAATGCCTAGATATTGTATATTTCAAAGTACACAGCCGTGTAGTAACAGAACAGACGGTGGGTATTTACACCAGGTATGTGAGATAATTTAGCAAGAGAACGCACAGTACAGTGGCCTATTAAAATGCCTAGATATTGTATATTTCAAAGTACACAGCCGTGTAGTAACAGAACAGACGGTGGGTATTTACACCAGGTATGTGAGATAATTTAGCAAGAGAACGCACAGTACAGTGGCCTATTAAAATGCCTAGATATTGTATATTTCAAAGTACACAGCCGTGTAGTAACAGAACAGACGGTGGGTATTTACACCAGGTATGTGAGATAATTTAGCAAGAGAACGCACAGTACAGTGGCCTATTAAAATGCCTAGATATTGTATATTTCAAAGTACACAGCCGTGTAGTAACAGAACAGACGGTGGGTATTTACACCAGGTATGTGAGATAATTTAGCAAGAGAACGCACAGTACAGTGGCCTATTAAAATGCCTAGATATTGTATATTTCAAAGTACACAGCCGTGTAGTAACAGAACAGACGGTGGGTATTTACACCAGGTATGTGAGATAATTTAGCAAGAGAACGCACAGTACAGTGGCCTATTAAAATGCCTAGATATTGTATATTTCAAAGTACACAGCCGTGTAGTAACAGAACAGACGGTGGGTATTTACACCAGGTATGTGAGATAATTTAGCAAGAGAACGCACAGTACAGTGGCCTATTAAAATGCCTAGATATTGTATATTTCAAAGTACACAGCCGTGTAGTAACAGAACAGACGGTGGGTATTTACACCAGGTATGTGAGATAATTTAGCAAGAGAACGCACAGTACAGTGGCCTATTAAAATGCCTAGATATTGTATATTTCAAAGTACACAGCCGTGTAGTAACAGAACAGACGGTGGGTATTTACACCAGGTATGTGAGATAATTTAGCAAGAGAACGCACAGTACAGTGGCCTATTAAAATGCCTAGATATTGTATATTTCAAAGTACACAGCCGTGTAGTAACAGAACAGACGGTGGGTATTTACACCAGGTATGTGAGATAATTTAGCAAGAGAACGCACAGTACAGTGGCCTATTAAAATGCCTAGATATTGTATATTTCAAAGTACACAGCCGTGTAGTAACAGAACAGACGGTGGGTATTTACACCAGGTATGTGAGATAATTTAGCAAGAGAACGCACAGTACAGTGGCCTATTAAAATGCCTAGATATTGTATATTTCAAAGTACACAGCCGTGTAGTAACAGAACAGACGGTGGGTATTTACACCAGGTATGTGAGATAATTTAGCAAGAGAACGCACAGTACAGTGGCCTATTAAAATGCCTAGATATTGTATATTTCAAAGTACACAGCCGTGTAGTAACAGAACAGACGGTGGGTATTTACACCAGGTATGTGAGATAATTTAGCAAGAGAACGCACAGTACAGTGGCCTATTAAAATGCCTAGATATTGTATATTTCAAAGTACACAGCCGTGTAGTAACAGAACAGACGGTGGGTATTTACACCAGGTATGTGAGATAATTTAGCAAGAGAACGCACAGTACAGTGGCCTATTAAATGGCCTAGATATTGTATATTTCAAGGTACACAGCCGTGTACTAACTGAACAGACGGTGGGTATTTACACCTGGTATACAAAAAGGGTATTGCAGGCACACAGAACCCAGAACACTAGAGCCAAATAAACTGTATTTAAAAAAATAAAATAAAATTCACAGCCGTATACTGCCAGATCAGATGGTGCATATACACACTAGTTATATAACAGGGTTTTTCAGCCAAAAAGAACGCTGAACAGTAGTGCCAAATATAGTTTGGTATGTAGCAGAGCACCTAATACACCACTAATGGCTCTCTCTGTCCCTACTCCAGCAGCTATCCCTGAATACGGCAGCCGTTCTCTGTAAAGTGTATCTTGTAGTAAAGCTATCACTGTAGTGCACTATAGTAGCCCTGATAAGGGCTTTTAATCACGCTCCTGCCTGTCCAACTGCTAAAACCTGTCTGTCCCTTCTCCAGCCTCTGTCCCTGACTAAGTTCACGCAGCATATGCGTACGAGCAGGAAGAGCTGAGTTTTTAATATTCGAGGTCACATGGTTTTTCCAGCCAATCCATGTAGACGCTGTTTTCGCGCTGCCAGCGTGCTCAGCGTGCCTGTCATACCCCCCCTGCATGTTGATTGGTGGAAAAAGAGCGCCAGGGAAGTTGGGAGGGGAAACGAATTCTAAGTGCGCCATCGCCGTTATACTCGATTGAAATCGAGTATGCCGAATAGCGTAGTATTCGATCGAATACCGGCTCGATCGAACACTACTCGCTCATCTCTATTAAATACATATCTCTCATATAAATATTAGTATACAGAATGAGTTTATATATTAGCATAGCTATTATGGCTGTAGCAGAACTACACAAAAATCTGTTGCTCTCGGTTGTAGCACTACAAGCACACATCAACATCTGCAGCTGCTTAAACCCACTGCATTTAAACAAAGTACAACTGAGACCTTAGAAATAAGTTCTACATTTGTATAATACATCATTTTATTCACAGAACTCATTTACATTTTCTTTAAATCAGAGATATTGTGACGTTCCTGCCAATCTTCATCCAGTTCATATGAAATGTGCTAATACATCATTATCTCTTAGGAACAGAAAACAAGCAGAATATGGATCCCATATTGCAGTAAAATCTAATCAAGTCAATTCACAGAAACAGAGTTGTCTGCAATCCAATAATCACATTATTGTTTAGACTGTATTAATAGATTTCTAGATAATAGTACCACAGCATATTGTCTCCATAATGCAGGCACTTAAGCAATATCAGAGCAAGTTTTAGTCGCAGACTACCATGCCACAAGAGTAACTTAAAGCTCCTGGACTCCAGTTCAAAATTTGTAACAGCACCCCTTCCCCCCTTACCATGTATCATTTATATTACTGTTGTGGCAGGTGGGACTATAGGTCTGCTTAGGTACCAGTTCTTAAGTACAACATCTAACTCGACAACTCCTAATAGTTAAACCCCTACAGAACAAAGGGTGAGTAACCTCAGGTAATCTATACTAGATGGCTCCATAATACCATCTTGCAATGTTTCACACAAGCAAGTTTTCTGCTCCCATCAGCAGGCCTCTAAATAGAATCCTTATGGCAGTAATCAATACCAAATTCAATAACAAATTCTTCTGGGAAAGTTTCCTTCTTTCTTGGGCATCCAGTGTTAAACTATTGTACAACCATGAGCTTCCGATTACATTTTAATGGCTGGTGTTTTATACGCTGCAAAAATAACTGAAGGTTTGTTGTTGAATATTCTTTGTTGTCTTTACAAAATAAAACCCCAAAACCAATAATGTTCATTTTGGGCTCAACACATTACAGTCCTGTACAAGCTCTGAAATTACATGCACACAACCAAGGAGCCGCCATTCCCGTTTTGCGGACCCCATACCATAGGTCCGCAAAACACATGCACCAGCCATATACACTCCGCATCGTGGTGAGGATCCACTGACATCAATGGGACCACAATCTGCAAGAGGTTGCAAAATATAGGATGTGTTCTATTTTTTGTGGTGCGGAGCCACGAACCTGGAAGCCCATGGAAGGGCTTCCATGTGTTTTCAAGGGCTTCCAGGTCCGTGCCTCCGTACCACAAAAGGTAGAAGAATTGTCCTATCTTGAAAGAGTTACTACTCCCTTCGAAAGAGCAGCAATTTTCTCACAATCCCAAAAAATGTGTTTAATGTCTCCCACTTCTTTCTCACATCTCCAGCATATACTAGATATTCCCAAGTATATTTTAGATAGTCGAAGTGGAGTCATATACCATCTGAATATCATTTTGTGTGCAGATTCCATATGTGACGCACAAGCAGAAAATTGCTTGGGCGCTAAAAACACTTTGTTCCATTCTTGCAAATCTACAGAAAGTTGTAGCTCTTTTGTCCATGCGGTCACCCCTGCGAACTGATGTGCCTTTTTAACCTTCAATAAAACTTTTACCAGCTAGCCATTTTTTAAGAAGAAAATGGTACTGTTTCTAGAGAAACCTGAAACTATGCCACTTGAGACAAGTCTGTCCAAGACTGTGGTCGTTAAAAAAAAAAATGGCAAAAAGTTCAAATTTCCAAATATGGGCACAAGGGCATAGTGACTTCTATTTTACATGATCTATGAAGCATATCACCAATTCTGGGTTTTTAATGGGCGTTTCAGATTTTCAACAGTTTTGCCTTCTTTTCTTAATGGATAGAATATCACAACATGAAAATGTTGTAGAAATGTACTAATGTGAAAAACAGATAGACAAACCACAATTTTTTGATTTGTTGCTTCGCCGAAATTCACTTAGTGATGAATTACTTCATCGCAAACCATATTTCTTTGTCAGTAGTGGGCGCAATGACGGAGAACGATGATTGCGCTGCCCCTGTCATTGAACCCCTTAGATGCCATGTTCATCACTGATCGCAGCATCTGAGAATAATAGTGAGGGCTTAATCCGTAAAAATAAAAAAAATGATGCTCACCTTATCCATTTGAGTGCGAAGTGGCTGCCATATCCATCTTGATTGAAGAACCCATGTGAAATCTCACGTAGTGCGTGATGACATCACCACGCAGGCCAGTGTGGTGACATCATATGCCACTGCGCGTAAGATTGCGTGCAGGATCTTCAATCAAGATTGCCACGGCTGCTTCACGCTCAAATGGATGAGGAGTGGGGTTTTTTTAGATTTTTTACTGCCATTTCAGGGAAAATTGATTCGTTACCACAAAACACTAGGAAATTCAGCTATGCGGTGAATCAAATTTTCCCTAAAATTCATATCGAAGTCAACTGGACACTTCAATTTGCTCAACCCTAATTGTCAGCCCAAAGCAGCTGTTGGTCAAACTCAGAACAGGTGCAGATCTACTCATGATACCTAATCTGAGAGTAGGCTTGGCTCCTGAATTTGCCTCACAATTAGGCCCCATTCACACGTCCGCAAATGGTGTCCGCATCCACTTTCAATGGGGCCGGAAAAGATGCGGACGGCACACAGTGTGCCGTCCGCATCCGCACTTCCGTTCCGCGGCTCCCGAAAAAAATAGAACATGCCCTATTCTTGTCCGAATACACGGACAAGAAAAGGCATTTCTATTATATGCGGTCCGCAAATTGCGGAATGCACATGGCCGGTGTCCGTGTTAACATGGACACCGGACACATGGACGTGTGAATGGAGCCTTAGGCTTCATTCACACGTCCGTATTTTTCTTTTCCAGATTTTGGGTCCGTTTTTTGCGGATCCGTGTTTCCGCAAAAACCTTCCGTTTTTCCAGGACATCCTTTCTGTTTTTCCTGTTAAAAACGGAAAGGATGTATCAGTATGTCATCCTTTTTTTGCGGATCCGCAAAAACAGAAGGAGGGATAAAATCTGAATAAAATCTAAATATTTTATTGTTGCTAGGATATCAGACAGTCAGGTGATCATCCAGGTGCCATTTAGTTTGGTTGATTGTGAGGTTTGGATTGTGAGGTGAAATCTGTGCTTTATTTTGGCATATTTTTCCTTCATTTTCTGAGCGATTTATATCATGTCCAAGGATATGAGTGTAGTTCTTTTTGGCTGGCTCCTTTTGCAGAAATTTGGGCAGCAAGCAGCGATGCTGGACGATGAACCAGTGAGGAGAAGGCGACAGTGGATACATCCCATTGTCGCTCAGCGTCAACGGAAGGGACAATTTCATAAACTTTTCAATGATTTGCAACAGGACCCCATCAAATTTTGGAGTTACTGCTGTATGTCCATGGAGGCTTTTGATCATCTTCTGGTCGGTCTCCATCCGGACCTGACCTTCATGGACACCAGCATGAGGCGTAGCATCTCTGCAGAGGAACGTCTCCTTGTCACGTTGAGGTAAGTGTTTGTAAATTATGTATTTATTGTATTTTGTACATTCACATATTTCAATGTGTCATTCGGATATTAATTTCTAGCTATGGCATACTAGCACTTAGTACCTTACTTTCCGCTGTTCTATTTTTCTGTGAAAAGTACCTTTTTTATATTCTTTGCGTATACAGTATATAAAATTATGTTTATCACAAAAAAATAATTCATCTGGAAATGAGCTAGTAAGTGCTATTACACCATGCCAATACATCAATAGTGATTATCCTATTGACCAATGTGCATTTTTAGTTTGCTCTTATTTTTTTTTTTTTCTTTCCACAGATTCCTTGCTACCGGAAATTTGTTCGCTTCTCTGCACTTCGAGTTTCTGTTTGGGATCTCAACAATCTCTGGGATCGTCTGCCATACTTGTCAAGTTATCTGGCAGCGTCTCAGAGAAGCGGTGATGCCCACCCCCAATGGCGGAAGATTGGATACGTATCGCCGAGGGTTTTTACCAATCAGCGCAGTTTCCAAACTGCATTGGGGCACTGGACGGAAAACACAGCCTTGTGAAGAAGTCGCCTCACTCAGGGTCCATGTATTTCAATTACAAGCAGTAATCTGTGGTACTGAATGCATTAGCTGACAGTAACTACAGGTTTGTAATTGTCGATATCGGGGCCTATGGGAGCATTTCACCCACATCTTTAGTGCTTCCAGAATGGGTGACTGACTTCACACAAACCAGCTTACCCTGCCAGAGCCAAGAAGACTTCCCGGATCAGCCAGGCTGCCGGCTCCATTTGTGATCTTGGCTGATGAAGGATTCGCATTGTCACCACATCTGATGCGGCTCTTCCCTAGATGCGATTTGGATGAACGTAAGCACATCTTCAACTATCGTCTGTCTCGTGCCCGTCGGTATGTGGAGTGCGCTTTTGGAATACTCTCTGCTAAGTGGAGAGTGTTCTTGTCATCCATCCAGATGAATCCGGAGAATGCCACGCTGGTGATACAGGCTTGTGTACTCCTGCACAACTTCTCCAGCATTCATGATGCCTCCCCTGATGCAGAAATCGAGAAAAGTATGGCATCTAATGTCATATTTGATCAGAGTTGGCCTGGATGACCTGGAACGGCTGGCCTAGCTGTTCGGGAACTCTATGCTGACTATTTCTACAGTCCAGAGGGGGCATTATCGTGGCAGTTGGCAGCCATCCGTGGTAGTCGTTGATTTCAGCTTCATTCTGGTTACTAAATTTAACAAATTTTTTTCTTTTTTTTAAAGTTAGTTAGATCCCCAGTTGTTAGTTTAGTTAGGGACTCACAAGAGAATGAGGACCCTTGACGTGGGCTTGCAGGCTGAGGTATTTTGTAATGTCCAAATTCCCCTACCAATGTATTTTTTTTATATTGATAGTATAATTTTTTAATTTTTGTGGGACATTTTTGGGAATTTGGTTTTAATACCTCATTACAAATTACTTATATTATTACTTATTATTTATATTACTTATTAAATTATTTATATTACTAATATTTGGATTCCAAAACAAATACTTTAAGCCGCAATAGTACCCGCTGCTACCTTATGAATCTGTTGTTTGTCCTCGATACCATAAAGAGCCTTTTTTTCTTAAAACAATTATTATATTTAATTTATCTCAACTTTCAAGTTAGGTAAGTATTTTTTTTTATGTTCAATAAAGAAAATGGAAAAAAATGTGTGGTTCGTGCTGTCTCTTTCAAGGACATTTGTCAGAAGAACAGGGCCCACCGTAACATTCAGTACAAAGTGACAATACTTGTCGAATGCGGTTATAACTTTTGTGTGTTTTTTATCTGCGCAGGGAACAGTACGGGCAATGCATGAATCATGCCTGTTCTAGAAATAACCAATAGCAAAGTTCGTTCCAGCAAGGAGCTTTGTTATTGTTTATTATGTGCGCTCCCCCTGGTCTTGCAGCAGGTGAAGAGGGCGGGAGCTATAAGTAGGAACTGTTTGTGGCTGTAGAAAATCAAGGTTACCACTATGGTCACTGACAACCTGAACACTGACAGGGCGGAAGGAGACTGGTGGCATTGCCTGGCTGTTCTGGCTTAATATATGCCACAGCGCAAAGGCAAAAATGGCAGTGTTGGTAAATTGAACTGCCTGGCCTTGCAAAATAATCGAGTCATCCCTACCACAAACGATCCACTCTCCTAGTTCTCGGCACCCCTCTCTGATTCATCCTTGTCATGTCCACCTTATCACAACTATCAATTTGCCCCCTCCACTAGTAACCCTGATTACCTCTCATCTTTTATTATCTAAATTGGCCACCCATTTTGTCCTGTATGTCGTCCCTTGTCATTGTTTACTATGATGCTGTGCACTTTGGAAAGGCCGCGGGGTTACTCTCCCGTAATCTTTAAATCTGAAGTATAACCAAAAATGGCTGACGGCCGTGCCAAATTTCCCAGCATCATATTAATCTATTATGCTGTGCTAACCCGTGCCCACTATCTATGGCACTCCTGGACATATGGCCCACTCACGGACAATATGTATGGGAGGGCATACGGTGTTGTGCAAGGGGCCTTATGGATACATAATCAATGTAATTTGAAATCATTTACTTATATAAAAACAAAAAAACAATAATTGGTGAACCAGAAACAATATTTATTTACATACAAGAAATTAAAACAATAAAATAACAACAAAAAAAACAATTAAATTAAAGATCAAACAGGTCTCATGTGAAAGAGCCAGATTGAAAGGTGGATGCTGAATGTGAAGGCTGACTAGGATGAGTAGGCTCCAATGTTTGTTTGCCAAAATAGGTAGTAGAAGGGGGTTGCTAACGCCCTTGTGTTGGTGGTGGCCCTGTTGTCTGCTGAGTGGGTCACCCCAGAATAAGCTCATCCCTGTACCTTTCGATTAATGCTCTAGATCGAGCATATCCCTTGGTTCTGCATATGAAAACAGGACCATGTTCAAGGTCGCAACATAACGAGACTGTCGTTCAGCAGGCACACGTTTTAAAAAGGGGGCCAAATTTTTAATACATTCTCTTCATACTCCCCATGATTCTGATTTAGATAATCGAGTACCCTAGAGTCAATGAGTGCTCGAGAATCAAAACCAGAAGAGTGTGGAGGGCCCCCCCCCATGCCGGCCTGCTGAACGATGTCTCGTTGCAGGCTGGCAAGGGAGTGGTTGTGGTTCGGCGGAAGAAGCTGAGACTGGATCTTCTTCGCCAGCCACTTCTTCTCTAGAAAGCGAAGCCGGGGGACTCGAGGATCACCACTTTCTTCAGATCCCGGCTCCTGCCTGACTTATAGGGAAGTTCGGGCCTGATTCTCCGTCTCAGAGTCGTCATCCTCAAGATTGTCTACTGTCCTAAAATAAGATTACATTATTAATTAAAATATAATTTATCATTTTATAAGCCAAAAAAAAGGTTCTTACTGCCTCAGTTCCATAATGTGAAGCAAGAATCTTAAGTGTTCCGTATAGAGGTACGGTTTTTTGGCAAGTGTGTCATCTCCGCTCCTCTTCTTCATATTAATCTCCCGTCTAAATTGATCGCAACAGGAATTCCAGCGATTTTTTAATTTTCCAACAGTTTTTTTTTAAAAAAGAGATTTTAACATACACAATGAAAAGCAATACACAATTCGTACTATTTAACCACTTGCGTAAACAATTTGCAATATGCCATGGATGAAAATGTGGGCTAGGCCTAAATATTTTCAATCATAGACAGCAAGTCACACTTGAAAAGTACAATCATATATATATATATATATATATATATATATATATACATAATCAAAATCATATACAATATTTAGCCAGAAAACCAAAACAAATGGTTGTGAGCTGCCTCTGCATGAATATATTTCGGACTAAAATTACATAATTTAAATAGATGAAAGTTGCATAGCAAAGCACCTCTGTACAGCAGCATATATATGCTATTATCCTGCTGTACAGAGCTTTCTCACAATGCAAATTTAATCCAAAATGATCAATTACATAATGAAAGCATGTATGCAAATGACAATTCGAAAAATATCGCAAATTCATATTCCTATCAGCAAGGCATGGTGGGAGTATTATTTGTAGAACTTAAAAATACCCACAGTTTAGCCTGCTATACTACATTACAAGTTGGAATAACATAAATTTAGTCAAACATGTTCAAAAATGTAATGCTCACTCATATTATGCCTCTTTTTGGCGTCCGCCTTCTCCCAGTCTGCACAGTACATTTCTGACCCGATCTCCTCCCATTAACGATCTTTCTTCAACCTATCATGGTAGGATTCCTGCCTTGTGTCCCATAAATTGGGCCTTTCCTGCATTAGCACATGTTTCTCAACATCAAAACTCATGGCTGTACAGAAATTAGGCCTGCACTAACTTCCAGTCACAACCTGTTCTGTCTGGACATATATGGTTATAAGGGGGCTGAACTTATTATTTTAATTCCAGAAACGGAATCCGCAATTGCGGGTGACATACGGATGACATGCGGATGCCTTTCCACATTTCTTTTTCACATTTCATTTTGCGGATCCATAGACTTTCATTGTGCTGCGGACCGCAAAATCGGGATAGAAGTAGCACAGGAGGATTTCTTTATGCGGACAGTCGGAACGGACACACGGATGCGGATGCGCGCCGTAGTCAGGCTACTGGCTTTGAAGGGGCAGCATTGTTCACAGGCAGCGCCGTTGCCGTCTCTTCAAAGCCAGTAGTGCTGTAGTATGCAGGAGGCAGGTAAGGGAGGGCAGGGTGAAGCGCTGTACTTACCCCTCCTCCGGCTCACAGATCTGCGCTGCTGTGTCCTGGCTGCCTGCAGCGTCAAGATGTACAGAGCGCACTCTGACCTGACGCTGCAGGAGGTCAGGTGACTGGAGCGTGGGCCCTGTGAAGAGGAGACAATGGGAGACCCCCAGAAGAGGAGAGGAGTGGCTGAGCAGGAGAAGTAAGTTAATTTATTTTTTTTAAGTCTGATCTGAGGTCTGATAAGGGGGTCTGAATGGCTGATAAGGGGGTCTGAAGGGCTGATTAGGGGTCTGGGGTCTGAAGGGCTGATGGTGGGTCTGAAGGGCTGATCTGAGGTCTGATAAGGGGGTCTGAAAGGCTGATATGGGGGGTCTGAGGTCTGATAAGGGGGTCTGAGGTCTGATGAGGGGGTCTGAGGTCTGGATAATGGGGTCTGAAGGGCTAATAAGGGGGGTCTGAAGGGCTGATAAGGGGGGTCTAAGGTCGGATAAGGGGTCTGAAGATTGATAAGGGGGGTCTGAGGTATGATAAGAGGGGTCTGAGGTCTGATAAGAGGGGTCTGAGGGCTGATAAAGGGGGTCTGAGGACTGATAAGAGGGGTCTGAGGTCTGATAATAGGGTCTGAAGGGCTGATAAGGGGGTCTGAGGTCTGATAAGGGGGGTCTGAAGGGCTGATAAGGGGGCTCTAAGGTCTGAGGTCTGATAAGGGGGTCTGAGGTCTGATAATAGGAGTCTGAGGTCTGATAAGAGGGGTGTGAGATCTGATAAGGGGGCCACTTTATGGGGACACTCCAAGTGTTGACGCAGGGCTGTGGTGCCAACATTAATACCCTGACCACCCTTCACCTTCTGCCCACATATCCTGCATACCGCCATGCTAACATCCTCCAGCTTATTGATAAAAAAAATTCTGACACTGCCGAGTATGTTATTTTACCCTCAAGACTCCATGCTGACTGACTGCCGCTGCCTTTCTGAACCTGTGCACCACTAGTTATTTCCTGACAGGTAGGCTTCTGAGTAGCAGGCAGTCTTACCCGGGCATGTTTGGCTTCAGATCATCCCACTGCTTCCACCCTGCTGGCTCATCGGCACGCTGCCACCCTGCTGCTGTCTCACAGGACTGCTGCCACCTTCACCCCCGCATAATGATGATGCTTCCTCTTCACCCAGCTCCAACGTGCCATCGGCTACATCATCATCCACTAATGTTTGTCACTTATGTCACCCTTACCAGTCTCACGTCTCTGACCGCTGGCAACACAAGCTCCCATCTGACTGTCATCATTGCTAGTTGCACACCTAAGGGAGGATGCAGCGGACCTCTCCTCCAAGTCTGCGTTGGCCTGTAGCTGCTGACTGTCCTCACTAAGCTCATCCTCGCTGAAAAGGGGAGCAGAGCTGGTAGCATACATTACTTCCTGAGCAGAAGGAGCAGCAAAAGAAAGAGGCAGTTGCAGGACAGGTGAGGGCACAGAGGTTGTTCCTGGGCCATGTCATAAGAATCCACCAATTCCTGGCTGTGTGTATCTGTTGTCACCTGAGATGATGTTGAATAGCGGGTCAACCGTTCCAGTACAGCTGGATTGTTGATCAAAACACGACCGCTGGATCACGGTGGGAGCTCTGGCCTGTTGCTGGGACTGCTGCTACCACCACCCCTTCTTTTGCTGCTACTTGGGCTGGCTACAGCAACATTTTTGCCACTGCCCATTCCTTTTGAGGGCCCAGGTAACGGTCTATTGGCCATAGTGTACAGTAACTGAATCAGTAATGCAACTATGTAACTAAGTATGAATGGCGCAGCACATAAGCTAAAATAAGTGCCTGTTGACAATGAGTCTGATGCGCAGTTTGTCTAGGTATAACTGAACAGATTCCTTAATAATGATGCAGCAGATGAACTAGGTACACCCACCTATGTATTAGACCATCTGCTGAGAAGTCTGATGCCCAGTCAATGTATAACAGAACAGATTAAATATAAACGGAGCAGAAGATGAACTATATAAATGTGTCTATATATTAGACAGCCTGTTGACAATGAGTCTGATGCACAGTATGTCTATGTATAGCTGAACAGATTAATTTTTAATGTTGAAGCAGATGGACTAGGTACATGTGTCTCTATATTAGGCTGTTGAGACTAAGTCTGATTACACAGAGCCTGCACTGAACCCGCACTATCCATGTACTGTCCCAGTATTCTCCCTATGCTGTCCCTACAGTCTCCTTCCACTGTCCCTTCACTGTCCCTATCCAATATTCTATAATTAAAAGATTGCTAATACACTGTCCCTATCACTTTCCATGTCTCTCCCTGTGCTGAGCTCACAGTAAAATTGTGGAAACTGGGCGGGATTAGGCGTTTTACAGGACTGTGACATCACAGGGGATATCTATCTGCTGATTGGCTGGTTGCACAACATTATGGGTCATATTGTGTTCCCGGGCTTCTTACTTTCACTTTGTAACATGTGTTGCCGCCATTTTAGTGCACGAACATTTGTGGCAAATCAAAGTTTTCCTGAAATGTGGATCAAATTCAGTTAGTTTCACTTCAATTCGCTCAACACTAGTCACAATCTAGTCACAAAAAGCTGAGTGATTCGGCATGCATGTTAGTGTCTGCACTCATGAACTAGGGGAGGCCTTTGAAGCACCAGAAATGGCAAAAGGCAAGTGGACATTACGTGCATGTGGAACAAAACACCCCCTGATTATATGGAAGCCAAGTCTGGCACGTAACAGGTAGGACATAGTGTTAGGTTCCCATTCTGCAGAGACCACCTTGATGATCCGGTGAATGGGCTCAGATAATTTTGTACAAAATATATTTGCCAAGAGTCTCTATTTATCAAACAAGCATAGCATGAGCTTTGGAATACTCTATATCAGTGGTTCTCAACTCCAGTCCTCGGGACCCACCTGCCAGTCAGGATTTAGGAATATCCCACAGAATGAATACCTGTGGTAAGTCCTGATGGATGGACGCTAATTATATCAGCTGGTCTAAACTAAGGAAATCCTGAAAACCTGACTGGCAGATGGGTCCCGAGGACTGGAGTTGAGAACCACTGCTCTATATCATTATGGCATTTTGTGCTTTATCTGGCAGCAGTGTGCGGTTGTATTTTATGTATTCTCCTTTGACATGTATTTAGCCATAGCAACCAGCACCTGCACTCTGGGATGTGCTGACTGAAATTTCTCTTTTTTTTTTCCTTTGCAAGTTTGTACTGGAGGTGTGGCTACTCCATTTGGTCATGCACTCTTGACCAGCCCATTTGCCCCACAGGTTGTCTTTAATCAGTGCAACTATAAAGCCGAGTGATTCGGCATGCATGTTAGTGTCTGCACTCCTGAACTAGGGGAGGCCTTTGTAGTACCAGAAATGGCAAAAGGCAAGTGGACATTACATGCATGTGGAACAAAACACCCCCTGATTATATGGAAGCCAAGTCTGGCACGTAACAGGTAGGACATAGTGTTAGGTTCCCATTCTGCAGAGACCACCTTGACGATCCGGTGAATGGGCTCAGATAATTTTGTACAAAATATATTTGCCAAGAGTCTCTATTTATCAAACAAGCATAGCATGAGCTTTGGAATACTCTATATCATTATGGCATTTTGTGCTTTATCTGGCAGCAGTGTGCGGTTGTATTTTATGTATTCTCCTAGTCACAATCTGTAGGAAGCTTTAGTGGAATCCAATGAATGTATCTTGGAGTTCCCCCAATACAAGGCTGGACAAACTAGGAAGTTGCTCGCGTCCACTAAGTGGACCCCTTTTTCAGCAGAAGTTCCGTGCATCCAGGACATATGCTTCAAATTTTTAGCTCAGTGCCCCAGATCCAAAGGGAAGCCCCAGTTACAGTACATCACTGTTTTCAGGTCAAAGACACATTTGGAGACTATGATAGAGCATGGAGACATGAGTATTGCCATTTTCTATTATATGATGCACAAGCCACTTTAGGACTGTGGGATGCAAGGTGGCCAGACCATGCAAAGGATGTCATCATTGCACCATCTGTGCCAGGCCATTGATTTCACAGACCAGATGAGGCTTCTGCAGCTCTGTGGGATCAAGGTACAGTGAGTAGAAATTGTATTATTTTCTGGGTGGAAAAGGGCGCTATAATACCTATTTTACTGTTTTAGGAAAGAAAGGGAGATTATTTTCTAGGGCACACAAATGAGACAATATTACTTGCTGTGGGGCATGAAGGTGAATTGTTACATTGTAGAAGGCACAAAGGTGAGTACATTTACTAGATTGTGGGCACAAAATGGGACATTATTTCTGTGCTGATGCAGAAAGGGGGTCTTATTCCCGTCAAGGTCATCTTATTACTGTATATGAGAGACTAAAGTGGCACTATTACTTTGTAGGAGGTCAGAACAGTAGGCATTACTATTATGTCAAAGCACAAAATTGTCTCTGTATGGGGAAAAACATTTTACACTTTTACTGCATTTTTACTGTGTGTACGATCGCTATTACTCTATGGGAACACTATTGCTATGTGGGGTACAAAAGGTGGCAATATTATCTTATGAGGCAAAAAGAGTAGTACTTTTACTATGTGTGCAGCAACCCAGTCGGGAGAGTGGAAATGATAGGAGGAGTAGTACAGATGGGAGTTGTGGTAGTCATGGAGGCTCTCACCTCATGATCCCTAGGACCGTTCAATGATCTAATGATGTAAATGGTAATTTGGTGCAATGATGAGGAAGCCAGGTGCAACAAATCCTCTTTACTTTACTGATGCTATTTTGTACGTGGTTCACACATTCAATGCAGCCTTTACAACAAGTATCTGCAATTGCCAAGGCTGTATGGAAGATGGGGCTGAATCCTTTTCTTATCCTTTTCTTATAGTCTGCACAATCTTTCCTTTTCTAGCCTAAGAGGTGCTTTGGGTATGTTTAGATGCCCCAGTATCCTCAGTGAAATACAGTCTCTAAATAGTGGAAACATTCTGTCCTTTTTGGTTATAGTGGGTAGCCTGAAGCTTATCGCTTCACCACAAGCAGAGGTCTGTAGCTTCAATATAAGTTCATTACCTATTTCTGACAAATGTCTGCTATTCAGTAAGATCTTCTTCCATTTAGAATTGGCACATAAATTGTCACTTTGATACTTGTAATCCACAGGATAAAAAATTCTCTGACTCATCACTGCTCCCCTTGCGGAAGGGAGTTGTATACTCATAAACAGCTCACACTAGACCTACACTTCCTTCTAGATAGTAGGTGGAGGTGCTGTCCAGCCACTAGAAAACCTCCCACTCCATACATGAAATACATACATAAAATACATTGACATTAACACTTTAGCCCTTGCAGTTGAAACACTGAATGTGGTGCAGTATTATCATCTCCGGCACTGCCACTGTTTGTGGCACCATCTGTTTGGCACTATTATTCTGGTGCACTTTTTAGTCTGTTAGTATGGTTTGAAGGACACTATGTGACACCACTTATGTGGGTATAGTTATGACACCATTATTTCTGAAGTATGGTATTTTAGGGCACTGCGC
Source organism: Rhinella marina (assembly GCA_900303285.1). NCBI lineage: Eukaryota > Metazoa > Chordata > Amphibia > Anura > Bufonidae > Rhinella > Rhinella marina. Next base: position 41,344 of record ONZH01010826.1, on the reverse strand, counting down.
AACATAGCAGATAAAGTAATATGGCTTAAAGGGAGAGAAACCGAAATAAAATTTGGGGGAGCAGCAGGATTAGGAGTTTAGCAAAAGGTCACGAAAAGGTATGGAGGTGGTGAAAAGGGACGATCCACAGACGTCTGTACAGCAAACTCTACAGACTCACGTTATGCCTGGAAAAAGTCTTCCTGTGTTCTGGGACAAATAATGGGAAAATTGAATGATACAATAAGGAAAGAAATCACCTATGAGTAAATGGATTTAAAGCCAGCATCTGGATCTGAATATTTTTGTAATTGCATGTAATTTAAAACCTAGTATAACCGCTGAGTTATTTAATAAAATGTATCTGTGTAGTGACACCTTAGGTTTGCTCTTTTTCAAAATTCTTTGTCCAGCTCACTGAGATGGAAGCAGATCTTCAGTTTCATTCAGGGCTGCACCACCAAAATAGGGGGCAAGTGGGGGGTGGCAGCAGCAGGGCAGTAGGAGTGGAGATGAGCACTTCCATCTGTATCGCCATCCTTAGGGCAGCGATACAGATGCCTGTGCTGCGGCGGGGCAGGGAAAGGAGAGGCGTCTCCCTTCCCCATTCCACTGATAGTGCTTGGGGGACATTATGTTTACACTATTAGTGTCAGGGACACTTTTTGCTCTGCAACGTTATTTTAGGACACTGCGTTCCAATAATTATTGAAGGACATTATCTGCATGGTACTAGTATTTTCAGGGGGTTTATCTGTTTCTGCAGTATAATATTGGGGGGCACAGTAGCACAGTATTGGGGTGGTAGAATGATTTGTCCAGACGGTGGTAGGATGATGTAAAAGTAGGAAACTAAGATTTTTTTTTGTCAAACTGCAGAGAAGAGATATTAGTACATGTCATTATGGTGGTCTGGTATAGCTGGAGAAGATAAGGAAAGAAAACATCTACATCAAAGGAGACATGACTGGATGTAAGAGATATGGAGCACTGTATTACCCTGTATGTTTTGTAGTGATATATGTAATTTTTGGAGGGAAGGGGTTGAGAATTTGGTATTGGGGGGCAGTGGTATGGGGGAAGATGCGCTGTTACAATTTTCGCCTCAGGCAGCAGAAAGCCTAGGTGTACCCCTTGTTCCATCCTTCATCTGCCTCCAACTGCAGCAGAAAGGGCACACAATTTGAGCTGCCAGCTCTGAAATAAATCTAGCAGAGCAATTGGAGCAATGAATGGGGAGATCTCCAGATCCATGTGAGGTACAAGGCTGGTAGAAAGAGACTGGCATGTACTGATAGGGGGAAAAAAAAGTCCTGTCCACAGGACTTTGTTTCAGTCTTGCATAACGGAAACCTGACTGATCCGTTATGCTTGCCCATAGACTTGTATTAGGATGGAGCAAAATGGAAGGCCTCTTAAAGGCTTCCGTGCTGCATTCCGTCTGGCTATTCCGTTATATTCCGTTAAAAATGGAACCTATAACGGAATGGCATAACGCTAGTGCCAACCCAGCATAACCTGCCCCTCGCTCTGCGATGCAACCACCTTTGTGGCTCTTGCGCAGGCTGCAAGCTCTTCCGCCTGAAACAAAGGCATCATGAAGTGAGGGAAGAGTAAGATTTTCCTTCTGCAAGTTAGTGAAAATACCACTTAGGTGAAATGGCCAGAAATATGATACAAAAAAGAATGACTAGGAACTACATCACAATTATCTGATTGATCAATAAAGTCTCAAACTACAAATGGGGATTTTTTATGTTCTAGAATTAGGGGATTTCCCAAACAAATCAGTTCAGAAAGAGTTAAACCTCTTCCCACAGTCCTTTTCTCTCAATCCTCCTAAAATCCCCTCTTTTTCTTCTTTTCATTTTTTTCAATCATATTGTGCCCTCCTGAGCCGGTCTTTTGTCTGAGTAATTATTAGCTTCACTTTCCGTTCAGAGCTAAATGCTTTGTGTTCTTTGGTTGCGAGTTCTACCCCAATTATCTCCCTCCCAATTAAGCAACCTCAAATAATTGTGTTCTGTTTTCTCGAGGGCTTTTTTGTGTTCCCCAAGAGAGTCAGAGAAATCAGTAACCCCTTTAGTGCCAAAAAGACCAGTGGTGACCTATTATGGTATGGCTTTTGCATATGTATTGAATTTCACACCCTCTATCCCTGTTTTTCATCTTGTTTTTCCTATTTTATTTGTCCTCTTGTTTGCTATCAAAGCTGAGGTGGAGTGTCCTTTAAAATTATGGACTCGAATGCGCCCGCAGTTGACTCACATGGAAAGCTTTTGCAATAAAGCAGACATTGTTTCTTCTAAAACCCTTTTAGTAGAACTCATATTTTAGCTTGTTTGCCGTGAGCTTAATTGGTCACCTAGGAATGTTGAAGTACGTAGTATTATGAGGTTATTTTTCCTAACTTCTCAACGGAGGCTCAATACTGCCAGTGTATCAAAGGAGAAGCGGAGCAGTTGTAGGTCATGGTGATTAGTCAGTAGTGCTTAGTCACATATCATCATAGTTAATCACCACAATATTCCATAAGGATCTTTCCATATCTAATAAAGCCTAACCCTGGCCTTGGGGTTTTATCAGTGCTATAACTTGGGTGTCTGGGACTGAGCTGATTACAGATGTACTAAACCAAGCTACATAAAGGTTACCTAAGAAAGTTGTGTTTAACTGAAGCGATGCTCTGCGAAATAATGAAGGTGAGATTCTGCCCTAAAGTATATCAATTAATGGTCATTAAGATAAAAAGAATGTGTGCACCCACAACGCCTCTTAAGTATCATGAAATATATCAACCTACCGATTTATAAAATGAATATCTACAGAATAAATGTGATCAAAACAGTTTATTATTTGTCATATAGCACTATCCAAAGAAAATAAGTGGCTGAATATAAATCTATGATCTGATGCAATGAACACTATTGTAATCCTGTGAAACACTCTGACACAAGTATGTACCGTAGAAGCAACCGGTGCTACAACTATGGCAGGCTCCAGCTCAGACCAATCTCATCTCTATACTCAATTCACCAGGATATACTGGGCTTTAAATCCTTATTTAATCCTTAGTAAAGGGGTCATCCCATGACTAATGTAAAAAAATTAAATTCAGGCATCATATAGTACATGACAATACCTTTCTAACAAAGCTAGATCCAGCCCTGTACCTCACATGGATCCAGAGATCTCCTCATTCATTGCTCTGCTAGATTTATATCAAGCTGAAAGCTCAAGGGGAGTGTTTTTTTCTGCTGCAGCTAAGAGGGTGTGTCCATAACACAACTCAGGAGGCAGATGAAGGATGGAACTGAGCATGCATGGTCATCTCAGTGAGCAGGACAAAGAAATAAGAAAAAGAACAAATAGCAGGTGGCGCTATGCAGATACATTTATTACTTGGTGCAATTACAAAAGTATTCATATCTAGGTGCTGGTTTGAAACTGGGACACGCCTTTTAATTAATTTGCATTTATTTGTACAAGCCATCCTTAATACTAGCCAGCTAACTATTCTGCCAGATATCTGTGTGAAAGGGCCATTTCTTACAAAAATATTTAAGGGTAAACTTCCTTTACCTTGGCAGCTACAGTGTTAACAGCCACATAGTGTTCAGATGGATGTGCCAAGAAATCAAGCACCCCTACTTCCCCCCCACCACCACCACATACACACTGACCTCCTCATTTCTATTAGGATCCATTCACATGATCATATTTCTGGGTCCACATCTGTTCCACAATTTTGTGGAATGAGTGCTGACCCATTCACTTCAATGAGACCGCAAAATGTGCAGACAGCACACCATGTGCTCTCCGCAGCTGTAGTTCGGTTCTGCAGCCTTGCAAAAAAGATAGAGCATGTACTCTTCTTGTCCACAATAGCAGACAAGAATAGGCATTTCTTTTGCGTATCCGCAATTTACTTATGTTCATGTGAATGGACCCTTATCCATGCAACTAGGTAAAAAAGATACTATAGTTGTTCGCAATAGTCTACAAGATATTTGAAAAGAAGGGGCATTCATTAATGGATAGAGTGGTGTAAGGGAAAACATATTTATTGTGGAAGAGAGAAGCTTCTCCTATATTCTTTGCACCTCTAAAGAACTCTCTAGCATGTCCAGTCAGTGTTGTGTAACATGACAAAGGCTGGAAGGTATCAAAACCTGAAGACTAGAGTTTTTTCCTTTTTACTTTAACAGATCCTTCCTTTATTGATGCTGTTCCATTAGCGGTGCATGTGATTGGTTTAAAGAGAACCTGTAACCTCTTCTGCATGAAATAAAATCATCTACTGGAACATCTACTCTTATGACTGTAAATTGTTCAATTCTTCTATATTCTTTCCGTAAGTTTAGGAATTAATTGCCATCAGTCTGTAATTAAGGTCCATCTGAGTGTCACCAGTTGTGGGGGGGGGGGGAGCACCAGATGTGTCCCTACACAGTCTGTCACTATCCAATCAAAGGTACCAATGTTAGACTGTTCAGAGATACAACCCCAACTGGTAACACTCAGATGAACCTTTATTGGATACTGATGGCAATTTACTTGGCTATTAACTTCTAGGAGGAATAAAAGAAGAATGGCACAACATAGATTTATCGCCTGGGAAATGCACGTAGTTACTCAAAAGACATGTCAGGAGAGGTGACAGGTGCGCTTTAAATTACAGCTCAGCCGTCTCTCCTTTCATTGTCTACGCAGAAATTTCTACTTTGTAATTTAGAAGGTTGCACATGAAAAATGAAGGAATATATTAATATATTGTAAGGACGCAAACAATAGTGGAAGGTTCCCCGCATTCTGTCACGTCTTAGAACAATGATATGAAGAACAAGTCTGCAAAGCACCGTCACGTTTCTTAAGCAGCGGAGCACCAGGTATCCACTCTGAATACCGCCTAACTGGAAAACACAAATGGATAAGACTAATGTCCCCTTAGTTTACGGCCTGAATAAATTGGAGGGCAGTGTGACAGTAATTACAGAGCAAAGGACTGCAGAGCCAGAGTATGGGGCAGAGCAAACCTCATAAATATTAGGAAGTGAATGAGGCGCTTTGTCGCACGTGGATTCTTTTGCCTTGGTCCAAAGTCAACATTTCCTCCCGTGGCCTCTACTCCCACTGAACCCCCCCTCCATCCTAAATTGGCAATTTACATTCTTCACAGCTGCTCTCAAATATGTGTTAATCTCTCAATCCCTCCTGTATTCCAGGGAAGTGGGTTACCTAATGCAGGAGCCTCTCAGCAGGCTGTCACAGCTCCATGCAGAGGCTGCATATACGGCTCACACAGCATAAATACATCTTGCAGGCGTAATAAAAGAAAATAGAACATTAAATAGCCGGATCTCCTGTGATGCTCCATTTAGACACACAGTCTCCTGTTCTGCCTCTCCGCTAGACCCAGTTATGTTGTTTTAATCACCTGCAGGGCTGTTCTAGCTACTCTCTGACATGGTAACACAGACTGGTTATATTGGAACACTGACTGGGTACATTATGAACATGACTGCTTTCTGCAGGCTGTCCCTAACAAATGAAACCACTTAAGAAATACTCTATGGCTACACAAACAAAGGATGTGTAATATCCGTGCAATCCAGCAAGGAAAAAGAAGTCAGTCTGACTCTAAGTTGCAATGAACATTTTCAGGGTTACAGCAAAACGGAGAGACAGAACATTATGATAAAAGCTCCACTATAATATGACAATCAGCATTTTATTTTTTAAATAAAATTGTAATAAATAAAAATACAGTATAATAGGATGTTTTTAAAGCATGCCAGGAAATACAGTAGAAGTAGAGAATGGCAAATCCATTCCAAACGGAAAAAAAGTTGTTCTAAATTATTTATTGCTGTTACTTTGTCATTACTAATGCTGTCCTGGTGTTAAAGAGCATGAAAGGTGTTGGGTACAATCATAGGAGACATCTGATTGTTATAAAGTAGAATATGTAGTCCAGCATAACAGAATCCATAAATCAGGGCTTTATTCAAGAAAATCCTTATATAACAAGCAATTGCTAAAATAACCAAACAACGCCTACGCTTTTTGGACAGCTACCGTATCCTTTCTTATGGCAGTGTTATTGAATAATGGACACAGAAGCTGTCGAAACGTGTAGATGTTGTTTGGATCTTATTACAACCACTTGTTATGTATGCCTTTTCTTGAATAAAGCCCTGATTTATGGATTCTGAGATGCTACCAGGGACAGACTGGAAACTTAAAGTGGCCCTGGGAAAAAAAAACTAAAATCGGCCCCATGTTGTAGCGGGGTCCATATTGACAGAAGGTGAGGCAAAATACTGTTGTACCACACATACCACAGTGAAGAACAATATGTTGACCCAAAAGCTGTCCTTTTGTGGTGGTTATCAATAGCTCCCATCCCAGCAGGGGTCTTAGGAGGTGTGATGCAGGCCACAGCAGTTGAATACAGGAGGGCACGTGCAGTCTGACAGTGGCAGAGGGGAGGGCTTGGGCGGTACCCTGTGTAACAGCCCACTGGGAAATGTCCCTGTAAGGTCTATGGCCAATCTTCCCCTGGATGCTACTATGGTGATTCACTTGTTGCCATTGTATCGTGCATGCCAGTATTGACAACTTATGGGTTTGAATTGGGGCTATTGTGTTCAATGCTGGTTCATGTTGCCACTGCATCATGTTTCCTGGCGTTGGTTACTTGTGGTGTGAATTGTGTATATGTGTTTCTATATCCTCTCAGTCCTGTATTTCAAGAGTTGCATAGTAACATACTGTAGTTTATAAGGCTGAAAAAAGACATCTGTCCATCCAGTTCAGCCTGTTATACTGTTGATCCAGTAGAAGCCAATTTTCCTTATTTTAAGGGGAAAAATTCCTTCCTGACTCCAATCATACAATCAGAATAACTCCCTGAAATAAAGAGCTCTCCAGAAATCTAATAACTATAACTAGAGATAAGCGAAGATTTGAAAAATTCGATTTGGCAGCTTTTACGAATATAGACAAGAAATTTGATTTGAGACGAATTAGGGTGCATTCACATCACCGTTTAGCTGTCCGTTCTTCTGTTCCGTCAGAAGAAGAGAGAGAGAAAAAAAAAATGGATCCTGTAGAAAAACAGATCCTGTTGCATCAGTTATGCATAGGATTGAAACTGATCCATTTTTTTACAGGATCCAATAAAAAAATGGATCCTGTTGCATCAATTGTAATCCGTTTGAGCCACTTCCATCTGAGATTCGTTTTTTAAGATGGAAACAAAAGTACTGCATGCAGGACTATTTTCCTCGTCTAAAAAAACGATCTCAGACTGAAATGGCTCAAATGGATGACAATTGGTGCAACAGGATCCGTTTTTTTTACTGGATCCTGTTTTTTTTTCTCTCTCTTTTTCTGACGGATCAGAAGAACGGAAATCTGAACAGTGATGTGAATGCAACCTAATAAATATTGAGGTTTGTTTTGCTGTTAACCCTTGCTATGTTATAGAAAAAATTGGATTAAAATTAAAAATCTGTACAAAAACTGAAAATTGTAAATTTCACCTCCATTTTCCTTTAATTCTTGTGGAACACCTAAGGGGTTAACATAGTTTATATAACCAGTTTTGAGTAATTTGAGGGGCGTAGTTTCTAAAATGGGGTCATTTATGAGTGGTTTACATTATGTAAGGACCTCAAAGTGACTTCAGAACTGAATTGGTCCTTGAAAAAGTCGGTATGAAAATTTTATAGAAAATTTGAAAAATTGCTTCTTAAATTCTAAGCCTTCTAACGTCCTAAAAAAAAATAAAATGTAATTTTAAAAATGATGCCAACATAAAGTAGACATATAAGGAATCTTAAGTAAAAACTATTTAATGAGGTATCACTATCTGCCTGTAAGGTGTAGAAATTCAAATTTAGAAAAATACATTTTTTCCAAATTTTCTGTAAATTTGGGATTTTTTATAATATAAAGGTAAAAGTTATCGACCCAAATTTACCCCTAACATCAAGTACGAGATGTCACAAGAAAACAATCTCAGAATGGCTTGGATAAATAAAAGCATTCCAAAGTTATCACCACATAAAGTGACACATGTCAGATTTGCAAAATTAGGCCTGTCACAAAAGTTTAAAATGGCTTGGTCGTGAAAGGGTTAAGGATGCTACACCTATCTGTAACTTAGTCATTGGTTCCAATGTGGACCATGACTGCTGTGTCTTCATTAGCCCCTTCCAGTAATCTATCAACCTTATCATCCATATGTCGAGCACCATCAAGACAACACACTGTTCAAGGATACCGGTCTTTGTGATAGATTGCCCTCTCTGTACCCATAATAATTGAGTCTCCCGCTACCATCACCTGTCTGGTCTGCTCTGATCTCCTGGTCCCCTGCTTACTGGAGCTGGTATTGTTCTAACTGGCAGAGGAAGTGTCTTGCTGCAGCAGTGCTCTCCCTGAACTGACATCTCCCTCATCTGCCAACCTTGCAAACTTGTTGGTGTGTGTCAGATCAGGGCTAGCTTCACTTGCATTCTTTCCCCTACCCTGCTTTCTAAATGTTATACAGCTACCTACCTCACTTTCCTGATCCTCCATACTACCACCCTCCCCTGCATCTACCCCATAGAGTGCCTACTCAATGAGTAGCAAACTCTTTTCAAATTGCGACGGGCGACATCCCTCCAAGGCCCGCTAAGGATGACGCCCCACACGTCCCAGGTGTAGGAATGCCAAGTGGTAAATTTGTGTGGCCTAAAATGTCTCTGGTGTGTCACGGTGTCACAGTGCTCCTACCTGGAAACAACTGGACCCCAGGCTTTGGCTCCGGTTGCAACTAAATAGGGGGAATAGTTGAGGGATGTTGTAATAAATGAGTCCAGACCTTATGATGAAATACAATGCAGCTTTACTTAGGCAAACTTTCATCCAAATAACAAACTTCTGGCTTTATCTTGGCTTCCAGCAGGTTTTAGCATATATGTAAACTGGCAGGCAAAATCTCTGTAGCTCACTGCTGTGCTGACAATCTCTCTATAAACTTGGATTTCTTCCAATGGCTGCAAAGGCTGCACATTCCTTCTTGGTCAGACTTATCTTGGGCCAGGGAAACACCTCCTGGCTGCTGAGGCTGTATACCTCTGTCTTTCAGGCCAGCCGAGCTGAAGGTGCTCTGGCTGGCAGGGGCACATCCAGCAGAGACGTGCCCTGCACACCCTTCTCCTAGCAGGGGGTGCTGCTAAACCAGTTCTGACTAGATCTCCACCCCCACTGCAGGAAGTGGGAACAGTCCACTTCTCTCCAGAAGGCGGGGGGTCAGAATGACAATGGAAAGGTCCATGGAATACAAATGCATAGAATGACATAGTGTTAGAAGACACAGATAGAAGCAGGGAGAAAGAGCGGTAACATGTGCAATTTCAAATAGGCAATTTGATCAAATTTTTAACAAAGATGTACACCCTCAAATGGTTCTTCCAGGACTGTATATATTTGATAGAGATGAGCGAGCACTAAAATGCTCGGGTGCTCGTTATTCGAGTCAAACTTTTCCCGATGCTCGGGTGCTTGTTTCGAATAACGAACCCCATTGAAGTCAATGGGAGACTCAAGCATTTTTGCAGGGGACCAAGGCTCTGCTTAGGGAAGGCTGGGTGAAAACCTGGAAACATCAGAAAATGATGGAAACACCACGGAAATGGACAGGAAACAGCAGAGGCAGCATGCATGGATGGCTCTGAGGCTGCCTAATCCCACCATTACCCCAAATTCTCCTAGTGGGGCATGTGTGGTATCGATTCTTCTCAGTTTAAAATCGTATATGTCCCCTATCTTGGGACCATATATTTCATGGATTTTTCGAACACGGAAAAGGAAAAAGAGCTTGCTCTGGCCAGGGGAGTGTCTTTTCTACTGCAGCTAAGGGGACGTGTCCATGCTCTGCCTATCACAGGTCAGGAGGCAATTAAAAGAGGAACAAACAAAAATCAGTATAATATCTAATACGTCCCCTATCCGGGTAAATTGTTTGGAGAAAGGGCCTGTAGGTGGGGGGCAGGCTGGGGGAAAGGAGGTTGAGCTGGAAGAGCCAGAGGAGTGCCCCCTGGGCTAGCGTGTGTGGTGGTGACAACACCCGGATGGATTTGGAAAAACTGTAGCATCAACTGGTACGGTATGTATTCTTCTGAGTTTAATACCGTATACGGCACCTATCCGGAAAAATAGTTTGGAGAGAGAGAAAGAGAGGAAAAAGACGTGCAGTATGGAGCAATTACACGGAAACTATTAGATTAGGCAGACTTGGTCTGCTTAATTGCAACCCAGACAAATGAGAGAAAGAGAGGAAAATGACGTATTTTTAAAAGTGACGTTCAGTATAGATCAAGTGTGGTATGTGTTCTATGTATACTACTCAGTTTAATACCGTATATGGCAGCTATCCGAAAAAATAGTTTGGAGAGAGAGAAATATAGGAAAAAGACGTAAATTGTTTGGAGAGAGGGCCTGTAGGTTGGGGGGCAGGCTGGGGGGAAGGAGGTTGAGCTGGAAGAGCTAGAGGAGTGCCCCCTGGGCTAGCGTGTGTGGTGGTGACAACAGCCGGATGTAGTTAGAATGACGACGCAGGACCCCAACTTAAAAGTTTTGCATCAACCGGTACAATTGTCAATTATGAGCTCGATCAAGTGTGCCATGACTTTTTAAATGGAGATTGCATGTGGTCACGTACTCCCTGGAACCCCATAGTCACCCCTTCTCTGATGTGCTAGCCCAGAACATTCTCTGCCCCAATTCACAAGACCTTTTGCAGTCTCCGTGTGCTGACAGTGGGGATTTACCAGTGTTGTCTGAGGAGGTGGTGGACAATGGCGAGACACAGGTGTCGGGGGGTGAGGTAGTTGTATGGGAAGCACAGTTACAGATTCAACTTGGGTGGATCAGGCACAGGAACAGATCAATTTTTTTTTTTTGTGTTTATTTAACTTTTATTTAGCACAAATAACCACAGAGATATTTTTTCGTTATCTTCGCTGCGCAGTCTGGCGTTGAGGTTCGTCACTTTGATGGCGAGCTGTGCCGCTCTCTCCACAATGATCTTTAGGTTCTTTGAGGAGACGTTGTGGGCGATTTCTGCACAGAAGGACTTGTTGCTAATCAACAGAACCTCGAGCTCCTTGACATTGTGGACCAGGAATTTGCGGAACCCTGTGGGCAGCATGTGTTTGGTTTTCTTGTTGCCACCGTATCCAATGTTGGGCAATATAGATACGCAGGTAATATTATTTTTCACACCTATCCCAAAAAAAAATTTACGCAGTTTGCGCAAATAAAACTGGAAACTGGAACTGGAGAGAGGGCCTGTAGGTGGACCTCCGGAAAAATTGTTTTGAGAGAGGGCCTGTAGGTGGACCTCCGGAAAGATTGTTTGAAGAGAGGGCCTGTAGGGGGCCCTCCTGAAAAATTGTGGTAAAAGAGTGCCAGTTGGACCTCTAAAAAATGGCGTTTTTTTAGTCAGCGTTAGGCAGAGACGACATGGAGTAGGAGGAGTAGAGAAGAGGAATCGGATACATAAGTAATGTAAAATTTTAGCTGCTTTCCCCCGGAGGAGATTTGAATTGCGGTAAAATCCAGCCTTTGTTCATTTTAATAAGCGTCAGCCTGTCAGCGCTGTCAGTTGACAGGCGTGTACGCTTATCGGTGATGACGCCACCAGCTGCACTGAATACCCGCTCTGACAGCACGCTAGCGGCAGGGCAGGCCAGCACCTCCAAGGCGTACAGCGCCAGTTCAGGCCACGTGTCCAGCTTTGAAACCCAGTAGTTGTATGGAGCAGAGTGATCGCTACGGACGTTGGTATGGTCAGCTAGGTACTCCCTCACCATCTTTCTGTACAGCTCCCCCCTACTCTGCCTAGACTGGGGACAGGTGACAGTGTCTTGCTGGGGTGACATAAAACTGGCAAAGGCCTTGGAGAGCGTTCCCCTGCCAGTGCTGGACAAGCTGCCTGCTCGGCTCCTCTCCCCCGCTACTTGGCCCACAGAACCATGCCCTCTGCCGCTAGCGGTGTCAGATGGGAAGAATTGTTTCAGCTTGTGCACCAGGGCCTGTTGATATCTATTCACTCTCATACTCCTTTCCTCTGCAGGGATGAGAGTGGAAAGGTTATGCTTGTACCGTGGGTCCAGGAGAGTGAACACCCAGTAATCAGTGTTTGAAAAAATTCTTCTAACGCGAGGGTCACGGGATAGGCAGCCTAACATGAAGTCTGCCATGTGCGCCAGAGTCCCAACATGCAAGAATTCCCTCTCCTCACTGGCCTGACTCTCCATTTCCTCCTCCTCCAAGTCCTCCTCTTCAGCCCATACACGCTCAAGAGTTAAGGACTGAGCACTGGTACCCTCTACTGTCTCGCCGACATTCTCCTCCTCTTCCTCCTCATCCTCATCCCCCTCCTCCGATACGCGCTGAGAAACAGACCAGAGGGTGCTCTGGCTATCAAGCGACGTATCTTCCTCCACCGTCTCTTGTGACAAGCGCAAAGCATCCCACTTGATGCTGAGCAGTGAGTTTTTCAACAGGCAAAGCAGCGGGATGGTGAGGCTGATAATGGCGGCATCGCCGCTGACCATCTGTGTTGACTCCTCAAAGTTGCTCAACACCTGGCAGATATCAGACATCCACGTCCACTCCTCATTGTAGACTTGAGGAATCTGACTGACCTGACTACCAGTTCTGGTGGAAGTTGACATCTGGCAGTCTACAATCGCTCTGCGCTGCTGGTAAACTCTGGATAACATGTTTAATGTCGAATTCCATCTCGTGGGCACGTCGCACAACAGTCGGTGAGCGGGCAGTTGTAGGCGGCGCTGCGCTGCCCTGAGAGTGGCAGCATCTGTGGTCGACTTGCGGAAATGCGCACAGATGCGGCGCACCTTGGTGAGCAAATCAGACAGATTGGGGTAAGTCTTGAGGAACCGCTGAACTATGAGATTGAACACGTGGGCCAGGCATGGCACATGTGTCAGTCTGCCGAGTTGCAGAGCCGCCACCAGGTTACGCCCGTTGTCACACACAACCATGCCTGGCTTGAGGTTCAGCGGTGCCAGCCACACATCGGTCTGCACCGTGATGCCCTGTAACAGCTCTTGGGTGGTGTGCCTTTTGTCACCTAACTCAGCAGTTTGAGCACCGCCTGCTGGCGCTTACCCGCGGCACTACTGCTGCGCCTAGAGCTACCGACTGAAGGCGCCGTGCCCACGGATGGTAATTCGGTGGAGGAGGAGGAGGCATAGTACATCTGAGAGACCGTGACCGAGGTAGGCCCCGCAATCCTCGGTGTGGGCAGTACATGAGTGGCCCCAGGGTCAGTCTTGGTCCCAGCCTCCACCAAGTTAACCCAATGTGTCGTCAGTGAGATATAGTGTCCCTGCCCGGCAGCACTTGTCCACGTTTCCGTGGTTAGGTGGACCTTCTCAGAAACAGCGTTGGTCAGGGCACGGATGATGTTCTGTGACACGTGCTGGTGTAGGGCTGGGACGGCACATCGGGAAAAATAGTGGCGGCTGGGAACCATATACCGAGGAGCAGCCACCGCCATGAGATTTCGAAAGGCCTCGGCCTCTACCAGCCTATAGGGCATCATCTCCAGGCTAAGCAATTTGGAGATGTGGACGTTGAGGGCTTGGGCATGTGGGTGGGTGGAACTGTATTTCCTCTTGCACTCCAGCGTCTGCTGTAAAGACAGCTGAACGCTGCGCTGGGACACATTGGTGGACACTGTGGAGGATCGTGGAGGCGAAGGTGTGGTTTTCCGGCGGGAGGCGCTCGTGCCGGGGTCCTGGGCAAGGGGTTGACTAGCAGAGGCAGCGGGGTGACGCAGGGGGTTGACTAGCAGAGGCAACGAGTGACACAGGGGAAGGAGCAGTGGTGTGACCCGCAGGAGGTGGTGAACGGCCTTGGTTCCATTGAGTGGGGTGTTTAGCACTCATATGCCTGCGCATGCTGGTGGTGGTTAGGCTAGTAGTGGTGGCACCCCTGCTGATCCTGGTGTGGCACAGGTTGCACACCACAGTCCGTCGGTCATCCTCACTTTCTTTAAAGAACCTCCAGACTTGCGAACATCTAGGCCTCGCCACGGGAGCTTCACTACGTGAAACAGTTGCTGCTGATGCACCAGCTCTGGCCCTGCTTCTCCCTCTGGCCACACCACTGCCTCTTACAACCTGTTCTGGTGCAGCACTCGCCTCCGCCTCAGAAGCACTGTCTTCACTTGGCATATCAACCCAGCTTGGGTCAGTCACCTCGTCATCCTCCGATTCCTCAGTCTGCTCCCCCCTCGGACTTCCTGCCTTGACAACAACTTCACCACTGTCTGACAACCTCATCGTCCGACACCTCTTTACAAACTTCTTCCACTAAGTCAACATTGTCATCATCATCATCATCACCCACAGACTGCGACAGTTGGAAAACTTGGGCATCGGGAAAGAGGTCAGCAGCAACCTGAGAAGTGGTTTGTGACTCTGGGAAGGGTCCAGAAAACAGTTCCTGAGAGTATGCCGGATCGCATTCCAAATTTTCCTGGGAGGGGGCAGACTGGGGGGAAGGAGGTTGAGGTGGAGGAGGCAGAGGAGTGCTCCCTTGGGTAACATGGGTGGACTGCGTGGAAGACTGACTGGTGGACAAATTACTTGAAGCATTGTCCGCAATCCACGACATCAGCTGTTCGCACTGTTGTGGTTTCTAACAGTCCTCTACCACGTGCCCCTGTAAGTTGAGACATGAAGCTAGGGAGTGTAGCTTTGCGGCGTTCCCCTGCTCCCTCATCAGCAGGTACTGTCTCACCCTGCCCAGGACCACGGCCTCTGCCCCCTGCAGTAATTGAATGCCCACGCCCACGCCCTCGTCCTCGACCCTTAGCCCTGGGGTTCAACATTTTCTGTATATAAGTGTATTATATAAAAAACTAGCAGAAAGACCCGGCTTCGCCTGGGTATATTTCATCTATTTCATTTAATGTTTCTGTGTGTCGTTGCAGAGAGAAAGTCATCCTCCCTCCCATCCCTGCAGCTGACAGATGTTGATTTTTACCTTCAATTGTTCAATCTCCATTGGCTGCGGAGTGGGAGGGGTCATGGCCTGACTGAGTCGGGGGCGTGACATTGAAAGACCTAGGGCAGGGTTTTAAGTCCTTCTTTTGATGGTGGCCAGAATTACAGGTCGATGCCATGGTAATTTATGAGGACACGCCATGGGTAACAGTGGAAGAAAACATTGCTTTGCACGGGTATATTTAATCTATTTCATTTAATGTTTCTGTATGTTGTTGCAGAAAGAAATCCAACTTCCCTCCCGCCCCTGCAGCTGACAGAAGTTGATTTTTACCTTCATTTTTTCAATCCCCGTTGGCTGCGGAGTGGGAGGGGGCGTGGCCTGACAGAGTCGGAGCGTGGTTTCGCGAGATCTGGGGCGGGGGTCAGAGTGGCATGAATTACAGGTCGATGACATGGTAATTTATGGGGACCCGCAATGGGTAGCAGTGGAAAAAAACATCTTTTATTAGTACTGAATGGTCGTAGTCTAAAATTAGTCAATTTCATCTACGATTTTTGTGTGTCATTGCAGAGAGAAATTCACCCTCCCACCCCTGCAGCTGATTTTTTTCAATCCCCGTTGCCTACGGAGTGGGAGGGGGCATGGCCTGGCAGAGTTGGGGGTGTGGATTATCAAGATGCTTCGAACGGTTGTAGTCTGAAATTAGTCTATTTCATCTAAAATTTTGTGTGTCATTGCAGAGAGAAATTCACCCTCCCACCCCTGCAGCTGACAGAAGTTTATTTTTCCCTTCATTTTTTCAATCCCTGTTGGCTGCGGAGTAGGGAGGGGGCGTGACCTGACACAGTTGGGGGCGTGGCTTAACAAAGCGCTTCGCATAGGTGATTTAATCTATTTCATTTAATGTTTCTGTGTGTCGTTGCAGAATGGCTGCAGAGTGAGAGGGGGCGTGGTCTGACAGAGTTGGGGGCGTGACTTAGCAAGACGATTCGAACAGTTGTAGTCTATAATTAGTCTATTTTATCTAAAATTTTTGTGTGTCGTTGCAGAGAGAAATTCACCCTCCCACCCCTGCAGCAAACAGAAGTTTATTTTTACCTTTATTTTTTCAATCCCCATTGGCTGCGGAGTGGGAGGGGGCGTAACCTGACAGAGTCGGGGGCGTGGATTAGCAAGACGCTTCACATGGGTGTATTTAATCTATTTCATTTAATGTTTCTGTGTGTCGTTGCAGAAAGAAAGTCAACCTCCCACCCATCCCTGCAGCTGACAGAAGTTGATTTTTACCTTTATTTTTTCAATCTCTGTTGGCTGCGGAGTGAAAGGGGGTGTGGCCTGACAGAGTTGGGGGTGTGGCTTAGTGAGACCTGGGGCGGGGGTTTTAAGTACTTCTTTTAGGGTGGCCTGAATTAAAGGTCAATACCATGCTTATTTATGAGCCCACGCAATAGGCAGCAGTGGAGGAAAACATCTTTTATTACTACTGAACTGTAGTAATAGAAAAAAACATAAGTTATATTTATGGTAACCGGAATACCTTTAACAGTGTCAGTGAATAGAAATGGATGAGATCCTCAGCTGCTGATAATTACCTGGTTGTTATGGAAACCTGCCCTCCCTGTGTGGCTTTGCAGAGAATGGCAGTTGGAGTTTAAAACCAAAGCTCCCAGTTGTAATGTTGGCTAATGGAGATCATATTTTGGGAATATCTCGGGAACGGTACGTCCTAAAGAGATGAGACCTGGTCTAAAACCTTCCCGGACACCTGATGTACCTGTGTGCCGAATTTGGTGAAAATCGGTCCAGTAGTTTGGTCGCGCATAGAGAACAGACAGACAGACAGACAGACAGAAATTCATTTTTATATTATTAAGAGATAAAAAAAAATGGGCCTGGAGTACTGAAACCCACAAACTTGTTCAGTCTGGTTTAATTAAGTGACGTAAAGAAAGTGTCACCTGGACAGAAAATACGGATTGGAGTATGTACTGAACTGTGACACACAGAATGGTTCCACACTGCTGTGTGAAATGAATTTGTATCACTGAGCTAAAACAACAAAATAACTATTTTTTTAATATATTTTTTTGTAGTTTTGTTTTTTTGGGAACGTGACGTGCAGAAACTATCGTAGACCTAACTCACACCCTGTTAATGGTGGCTATTTTGACTGCGACCCAGACAAATGTCGCACAGAGATTTTTATGATCAAGCTATATACGTGAGAGCAAAAGACCCGGTTGGATTACGTGACGTACAGAAAGTGTCACCTGGACAGAAAATACGAATTGGAGTGAGTAGACAGCTGAACTGTGACACACAGAATGGTTCCACACTGCTGTGTGAAATGGATTTGTATCACTGAGCTAAAACAACACAAAAACTATTTTTTTATATATTTTTTTTATATATTTTTTTGTAGTTTTGTTTTTTTTGGAACGTGACGTGCAGAAACTATCATAGACCTAACTCACATCCTGTTAATGGTGGCTATTTTGACTGCGACCCAGACAAATTGTCGCACAGAGATTTTTTTGATCAAGCTATATACGTGACAGCAAAAAACCTGGTTGGATTAAGTGACGTACAGAAAGTGTCATCTGGACAGAAAATACGAATTGGAGTGAGTAGACAGCTGAACTGTGACACACAGAATGGTTCCACACTGCTGTGTGAAATGGATTTGTATCACTGAGCTAAAACAACTAAAAAAACTATTTTTTTAATATATTTTTTATATATATTTTTTTGTAGTTTTGTTTTTTTTGGAACGTGACGTGCAGAAACTATCGTAGACCTAACTCACACCCTGTTAATGGTGGCTATTTTGACTGCGACCCAGACAAATGTCGCACAGAGATTTTTTTGATCAAGCTATATACGTGACAGCAAAAGACCTGGTTGGATTAAGTGACGTACAGAAAGTGTCACCTGGACAGAAAATGCGAATTGGAGTGAGTAGACAGCTGAACTGTGACACACAGAATGGTTCCACACTGCTGTGTGAAATGGATTTGTATCACTGAGCTAAAACATCAAAAAACTATTTTTTTTATATATTTTTCTTATATATTTTTTTTTGTAGTTTTGTTTTTTTTGGAACGTGACGTGCAGAAACTATCGTAGACCTAACTCACACCCTGTTAATGGTGGCTATTTTGACTGCGACCCAGAAAAATGTCGCACAGAGATTTTTTTGATCAAGCTATATACGTGACAGCAAAAGACCTGGTTGGATTACGTGACGTACAGACAGTGTCACCTGGACAGAAAATAGTGAGTGTACTGAACTTTGACACACAGAATGGTTCCACACTGCTGTGTGAAATGGATTTGTATCACTGAGCTAAAACAACTAAAAAACTATTTTTTTTATATTTTTTTTTGTAGTTTTGTTTTTTTTGGAACGTGACGTGCAGAAACTATCGTAGACCTAACTCACACCCTGTTAATGGTGTCTATTTTGACTGCGACCCAGACAAATGTCGCACAGAGATTTTTGTGATCAAGCTATATCCGTGAGAGCAAAAGACCTGGTTGGATTACGTGACGTACAGACAGTGTCACCTGGACAGAAAATAGTGAGTGTACTGAACTGTGACACACAGAATGGTTCCACACTGCTGTGTGCAATGGATTTGTATCACTGAGATATAACAATTAAAAAAAAAAGGGGTTATATATGGCGATAGCTGCACTACTAGTGCCAGCCAAGCCAGGAGACAAAAAAAAAAATTCTTGTTGCCCTTAGAAGGGCTGTTGGGTTCTTTGTGGGTGATTCCTTCCTAACAGAGAACTAAATGCAGGCCCTAACACTCTCCCTGAAACGCAGCAGCTCTATTCCTAACGACATCCAGACAGCATCTGAGCCGAGCATCGCGGCCAGTCAGTAGTATATTCCAGGGTCACCTGATCAGGCCAGCCAACCCCTGCTATCGACATGTAAGGGCCCCACGTGATGCTGGGTTTACCGCAGAGTCTCCTGGCTTGTGATTGGCTGAGTTTATAGGTGCCAAAAAAGCACAATGCTGAAGTTGCCATTTCCTCGAGCATGGCGAGATACTCGTCCGAGCAGCGAGCACTTACGAGTACCCTAATACTCGAACGAGCACCAAGCTCGGACGAGTATGCTCGCTCATCTCTAATATTTGACAATATGTGCACTGGACTAAGTTGTCAGTAATGGAACACATACTAATGAGGATTACACAAAAAAAGGGAAAGAAAAAACACAATAGTACAGTAAAATGAAAAGCAACTAACTTAGTGTAGTCCCCTTCTAAAGTCTCTGAATCTAAATTTACTTTATCTTAAGTCACACACTTAAGGCTAGGGCTACATGGCAACAGTTGTCGCACGACAGCCGTCGCAGCCCGATCCCTGAGTAGCGGGGATCCCATAGAGATGAATGGGATGCCGCGGCAGTCGCAAGAAATCCAACACGGTTGTCTTGCGACAACTGTCGCCGTGTAGCCCTAGCCTAACACGCTAGAAGTCAAACATGTGAACGCTCACAAATTTGTGCTTTTCGCCTGCTTGTATAGGTGTTGCTCTCAAACAACTTCAAACCAGACTGCTGTTTTATTCCCTCTGGATTCTGGGCCTGTCCTTTCTTGCTAGGTTTTGCACATGTACCTGCTATTGTGAATCTGAACTGTGTAGTCTGTTCTGTGAATTTTGCATATTCTCTGCTGTCTATAGTCTTCTTCTGTCTGTGTATTGCCTTGGTTTCGCTTGTGTTCTGCCTGTCAGCCCTTGCCTGGTTCTGTCTGTGATATTGTTTGTGCTTCTGGTGTCTTGTGCCAGTGGTTCTGATCCAGTGTGTAAGCTACCAATTACATCAGGACTGTTCCAAGAGGTAGCAGCCTGGTGGCTCCCTTGCTACAAAGACCAGATATCTGTAAAGGGGTTAAAGGTTTAAAACCAGGGAACTGCCAGGATAATGCCCTCAGGTGTAGCCCAATGCCAAGCCAGTTTGTTGGCACTGTAGTTCCACAACTGTCCTTAAAAACTTGACTATTTTCTACTTTAGTTTCCACATTTATAGGCAGAGTCTGTGCAGCACAGATCATGGGAGCACAAGGAAAGGTGGGCTGGCTACAAACTTTTTATCTGTAGCTTTAACAGACTATACAGTACATCATCACTGTTCAGGGCAATTGCGGCACTTTTTATTCAGATTTTTTCAGACCGATCAAGTCTGATGGCCAGTTCTACCGAATCAGACCCAAAATGAAATTGGCCAGCTGCAACACTTGTTTTGTCTTTCATCTTTGATTTATAATATTCACATTCATGATTTTGGGATCTGCACAAATGTGGAAATTGCCTCTTGTCGGACCTAGTCAAAGAGCCATCTGAGGCATGAAAAGTGCATTTGTTTGCTTTAGCTGAGTGGGTCAGCATAGCCCTTAAAGAGATATTCCAGTTACATTTGTTTAGAGAAACTGTACAATTTTCTTATAGACAAGTATTTAAAATTTGGCTCACAGGCCTTTGTTATATTAACACAAAAGCCTCTCTCTTAAGAAAAAAAAAATGACATAGCCCATTTAGTCCTGTGTAATGCATCCATAGAAGATCTAAATACGACTAAAGATGGCATCAATCATGTGACCCTCAAGCCTGTCATGTGACCTCTGGCATGGAAGCACAAGGAAAGGTGGGCTGGCTACAAACTTTTTATCTGTAGCTTTAGCAGACTATACAGTACATCATTATACCGAATCAGACCCAAAATGAAATTATAACACATATAAGGAAGTTGGGCAACAACTAAACAAGTTATCCTGAGTCAAGGCCCATAATAGATACCCAAATAAAACACCGGGAAAACAATTATCATAAAAAATAATTCTTTAAAATGTTATTAAATCACATGATTAAAATAAATAAATTAATTGGTCAATGGTGGTAAAGCCACACATCAGGTATATGGCCAAGCAGAGCATCAAGGAAAATAACAGTAAATGATTCATATAACAAACACAGGAAGTATCACTTCATACATAATCAGTAAAGTGCAAGTGCATACAAATTAAATATGAATCCCTACCAAGAAACCTAGATAGGGGAATCCTCCCATTAATGTTAATAGTAATTCACTATAACATAAAGTATACCAAACCAACCATGATGCCCTGCGCCCCGACGCGCATTTTGCTCAAAGCTTCATCAGGGGGTGAATGCTATAAGCCACACAATTCCTATTTATACCTGTTTAAGTGGCAAAATTTAACACCCCTGCTACTCTCACCTGTATAGTCTCTTACTTCTGCTACATGACATGTCCCGTGAACCAGATGTAAGGCACCGGAAATGACGTACCCGTGCCTTAACCCGGGGTGCAAATATATTCAAATTACATCCAATCACCTTCTAAGTACCTATATCTATATCTGACCCCACCTATGTCATAAAATTGTATATATACACTCACCGGCCACTTTATTAGGTACACCATGCTAGTAATGGGTTGGACCCCCTTTTGCCTTCAGAACTGCCTCAATTCTTCGTGGCATAGATTCAACAAGGTGCTGGAAGCATTCCTCAGAGATTTTGGTCCATATTGACATGATGGCATCACACAGTTGCCGCAGATTTGTCGGCTGCACATCCATGATGCGAATCTCCCGTTCCACCACATCCCAAAGATGCTCTATTGGATTGAGATCTGGTGACTGTGGAGGCCATTTGAGTACAGTGAACTCATTGTCATGTTCAAGAAACCAGTCTGAGATGATTCCAGCTTTATGACATGGCGCATTATCCTGCTGAAAGTAGCCATCAGATGTTGGGTACATTGTGGTCATAAAGGGATGGACATGGTCAGCAACAATACTCAGGTAGGCTGTGGTGTTGCAACGATGCTCAATTGGTACCAAGGGGCCCAAAGAGTGCCAAGAAAATATTCCCCACACCATGACACCACCACCACCAGCTTGAACCGTTGATACAAGGCAGGATGGATCCATGCTTTCATGTTGTTGACGCCAAATTCTGACCCTACCATCCGAATGTCGCAGCAGAAATCGAGACTCATCAGACCAGGCAACGTTTTTCCAATCTTCTACTGTCCAATTTCGATGAGCTTGTGCAAATTGTAGCCTCAGTTTCCTGTTCTTAGCTGAAAGGAGTGGCACCCCGGTGTGGTCTTCTGCTGCTGTAGCCCATCTGCCTCAAAGTTCGACGTACTGTGCGTTCAGAGATGCTCTTCTGCCTACCTTGGTTGTAACGGGTGGCAATTTGAGTCACTGTTGCCTTTCTATCAGCTCGAACCAGTCTGCCCATTCTCCTCTGACCTCTGGCATCAACAAGGCTTTTCCGCCCACAGAACTGCCGCTCACTGGATGTTTTTTCTTTTTCGGACCATTCTCTGTAAACCCTAGAGATGGTTGTGTGTGAAAATCCCAGTAGATCAGCAGTTTCTGAAATACTCAGACCAGCCCTTCTGGCACCAACAACCATGCCACGTTCAAAGGCACTCAAATCACCTTTCTTCCCCATACTGATGCTCGGTTTGAACTGCAGGAGATTGTCTTGACCATGTCTACATGCCTAAATGCACTGAGTTGCCGCCATGTGATTGGCTGATTAGAAATTAAGTGTTAACGAGCAGTTGGACAGGTGTACCTAATAAAGTGGCCGGTGAGTGTATATATATATATATATATATATATATACACATACAGTATGTATCCTCTTTTTCATGTGCAGATTAACTCCCGATGTAACCGGACATGACACCAGAAGTGAGGTACTGGATATGATTTGTGCGTCTCACTCTGGAACGCATCTCCAATCAGGTAATGTATTATATAGAATTGCTCCAAAACAAATAAATATAAATAATGCAGAGTAATGAACAAATCTGTACGGAAAAAAAAATCATGCCCACATTCGAAATTAACAAAAATATTGCGTTGTATCCAGAGTGAACAGACTGAGTCCAATCTGCGTTCCACAATGGAACGCAAGCTCCTCCAAAATGTTACGCATCATATGTACACATACTGTTCGATCATATCATAAGGGGTATATTTTCATCATATGTGTCCTTCAGTGTCATATATATAATAAAGATAGTAATTCATAGTGGTAATTACATAATAAATCTGATACAAAAAATGTATAATACACCTAGTGAATCACTTATATATACCATAATTATAAAACAAATCCAAATAAGGTGAATTTATTCCCAATAAATCATGAACCCATCACCATACAAAGTGAAAAAGTGCCACACAGTGTAAGTGCAAAAAGTGAAAAAGTTGCATGGTATGTGTACCTATATGATGCGTAACATTTTGGAGGAGCTTGCGCATAACATCACGGTTGGTTTGGTATACTTATACTTTATGTTATAGTGAATTACTATGAATATTAATGGGAGGATTCCCATGTCCTGGTTTCTAGGATTCATATTGAATTTGTATGCACTTGCACTGATTATGTATGACGTGATACTTCCCGTGTTTGTTATATGAATAGTTTACTGTTATTTTCCTTTATAACATTTATATTAATAAAGAATTCTTTTTTATGATAATTGTTTTCCTGGTGTTTTCTTTGGGTATCCAAAATGAAATTAGCTCAACTCTTAATGTAAATTAAAGATACTTGCTTGCAACTTTACTAGACAAACATCTGACCCCTCAAATAAGATGGATACTATGGAAGGTGGTCACTCCAAAAAAAGAATATGCATTGTAAAAAGGATGTGATCAACTATAAAAAGGACACATGACATCTTTACAGAACTTTAGGAAGCTGCATACAAATGCAAATCCTCTCAAACTCCACTGGTGTTCTTTTTTAACTTTTAGGTTTTCCCATTCTGCCACTGTTAGTGGCATTAGTTTCAGCACCCAATGCAGTGAATTGTTGGGTGGATGTTCAGTACTCAGTGCAATTTTAGCACATCCATTGTGTGCATGGGTGACCTAAAATGGAATGGTATAAAAGACAGTTTAGGCAACTGCTTTGCCAGAAATGAACTAATCAACTTGTATAAGACCAGAATTATCTTTCCAATATCATGCACTGGTGTAACATTATGATATTATATATTTATACCATATAGACTGAGAGCTGCACAGTTGTCTCTATAATACTTACCCAAATTGACCAGTCCTCAAACCCATCAAGACTTTAGTTAACATAGAATAAATTTCTCAACAACAAGCTATGAAAAATTTTTTTTTTTATTTAAACCCTAAACCAAGTAATTTTTTGGTTTAAGAAGGCTTCAGAAAACTTGAGATCGGCTTTATTTGAAGCTACAATGTTGCCTGTTACAGTATATGGCCTAAATAAAAAGAAGCTGCTGACATACTTGATATCAATTGTCTTCTATGTTGGTCGTGCACTGTTTATACCAGTCTAGATAAAAAAAAGAACAAAAATCTCAACCCTACTGAAGTTAATATATGGATGTGTCTACAAATATTCTGCATACCTTAGATAAATAGTGTTTTATATGTATGTCACATAAATGATTCTGAGCTCTGAATCCTAAAAAACAAAGGAAAATCTTTCATTCTTCCTAATGGGGTTCAGTCTTGATTTTACACAAAATAATATGAAAGGATATACAAAGAACAACTGTATGAGTTGACTTACAAGCCGATTCTGAAAGGTTGATATCTTAAAAATTCTTTGTGGGCTTCAGATCTTAGTAAAAGTGGGCTTATGTAATATAGTTGCAAATAGTCACATTGCTTGGATGCACTGGAAAGGTTTTTATGGCTTTTCTTGTGTGCATTGAAATGAGAGAAAGTAATTAAATTATCAATCTTTGCTGGAAACAGAACAAGCATGTCAGACCTCTCCTGTGTCTCAAGAAGATATGAGCATGTGTGAATATATATTACATTCAACTGAGACACTTCTCCCAGAACTTCTATAAAATGACATTGCTTTTGAAATCTCACAGTAAAAACAGGAAAGCGGATAATGTTTCTGGGATGAACACAGATTGCTGTGACAGGTGAATGAAAAGGCAAGTCCAATATTGCAAGTCCTGGCCAATCACAGCACATCATTTCAGCAATATACGCTCATGAGACATCTCTATACAGAGCTATTAATGTCAGTCAGCTTGGCCCAGCTGCAACATGTGTTTTGTGTTTCATCTTTGATTTATAATATTCACATTCATGATTTTGGGATCTGCACAAATGTGGAAATTGCCTCTTGTCGGACCTAATCAAAGAGCCACCTGATGCATGAAAACTGCATTTGTTTGGTTTAGCTGAGTGGGTCAGCACAGCCCTTAAAGACATATTTCAGTTACATTTGTTTAGAGAAACTGTACAATTTTCTAATAGACAAGTATTTAAAATTTTGCTCACAGGCCTTTAATATATTAGCACAAATTTAGTCCTGTGTAATGCATCTATATCTAAAGAGGACTAACAATTGCATCAATCATGTGACCCTCAAGCCTGTCATGTGACCTCTGGCAGTTAACTGTCCAGATATCTAACATGTGAATAATGTCTTCCTGAGAAACAGTATACAGTATATACTGCCAGAAACAGTACCTTGTCATGTCTGTCATCAACTGTTCTTCTTTTCTTCTTTTTTTTTTCTTTCTTTTCTTCCATTCTATTTATTATATCTAATCACACTCATATACATTGCTATGGATCCGGATCCCATTTTTGATTCTGGCACTTGCGCAGGCGCTTTCCATCCTCTTATGCTGCCGTGCCCTGCGATGTCCGGTCACGTGACCTACTGGAGTTACGAGCCTCCATCTCTTCGCTCGCTCCGCAAGTGTTTTTTCTAATTATCGACCATGTCATAAGTAGATTTAATAATTCCATTGACCGGGTGTTGTATTTAATGGGCACCTGCCGTGATGACGCCACCCCCAGACGAAGGTCTGCTGAAACGCGCGTCGGGGTTGGCGTCACCACTGAGGAGGCACATGATGGGTAATTGATTATTTTTGTAATTTGTTTCTTTATTGCACTTGCACTTTACTATTAGTCAAATTGTTCATATTGTGTATCACAGCTCAGGAGGCAGATGAAGGATGAAACTGAGCATGTGCGGCCTTCTCAGTGAGTAGGAAAAAGAAATAATAAAAAGAACAAAGAGCAGGTGGCACTATACAGATGCATTTTATTGAATAACTCAGTGACTATATAAAATATTTAATTATATGCAATTACAAAAGTATTCCCATCTTAGTGCTGGTTTGAAAACTGTAGAATAATTTTTGTGGGACTGCCTATTTAAATCTATGAAGAAACAGTGTAGTCCTCCCAGGGATGCACTCACCTTGCACACACCTTTCACTCAGGCTCAAGACATAACACACCCCAAACACAGTCCATGCACCCCACATGCATGCTGCCACAACCCAAATGTATGGCCGATGAGAGAGAGAATAAATCAATTCATAATAAACAGTATTCATTACAAATGTCACAAAAATTTGTCCGCCTAACGAACCTGAAACCTGGATGAATCTAGTAAAACAACACGGAACACTATTTTACTGCACATGTTGGCAGGAAAAAACATTATGGAGAAAGAAGAAGGATGCTCACATGGTCTTGAGAGGGAAGGGATTGCATTGACAGACAGCCTAATGTGAAACCAGTCATTGTTTAGACTACCATGAGGAGGTTCCGAGGGGGCGGCAAACCCCATGCATAGATATGGCTATGTTGGTGGTAGCACTGATGGCATTTGTAGCCATGGTGCTGATGGTAGGGACAGTGGTAGCGACAGTGGTGCTTGGAGCAAATACAGAGAAGGGAATTGGGAGTGGGGCCAAGGAGCCCACCATGAGATATCACAGTCTGATAAAAGTGGCAGGGAGGCTGAGGACTATGACAATAATTGTGTGTTGGTCAGGACCTGGGACCCGGATCAGGGTGCTAAGGAGGAGGAGACATCAGAGGAGAAAGGTGGCAGCCACAGTGCCAATAAACAGTGGAGGGAATATATGGCCAAAACCTAAAAAAACTGGCAGGGCCAGATCTGCTTCTATTGTGACCAGATCAAGAACTGATGATGCCATTGATACTGATATAATCAGCATTTGTATGTCCAAGTGGAACGTCTACCTTACCAAGTTGATGGCAGTTCAGTTGCTGCCATACCACTTTGCTGTGATAAATGTTGCACGCCTTCACCTAAGTTTAATTTTTTGTGGCTTCAGTCCTGGGCACTGTGCATGGACTGACTACTGGCCAGGCAAGCAAGAGTACTGCTGCTCTATGGAAAATATGACTTGTCGGCCTGCAAATGTGGCACAGTTCTGTGACTTCACCTAAATGTAATTCTTCTTGGGTGTGGCATGGGCAGTGTGCGGGGAGACTCTTTCATGCAAGCAAGAGTACTGCAGCTAAAAATTTTACTTCTCGATCTGCAAATGTAGCACACTTCTGTGTCTTTGCATAAATTTTATTTTTCTGGGGTTTGGCTTGGGTGGTGTGCTGGAACTCTTGGTCAGGCAAGCACGAGTACCACTGCTATATAGAAAATGTTACTTATCGGTCCACAAATGTGGTGCACTTCCACTCCTTCACTTAAAATTAAATCTTTCTGAGGTAAGGCCTGGGTTGTATGCTTGGACTCTTGGCCTGGAAAGCAAGAATACTGCTGCTATATGGAAAATTTGACTCATTGGTCTGTAAAAGTGGCACACTTTCACTCTTTTGCCTAAGGCTTCTTTGACACGAACGTTGTGTTTTGCAGTCTGCAAATTGCGGATCCGCAAAAAAAACGGATGACGTCCGTATGGCATCTGTTTTTTTTTGCAGATCCATTGTAACAATGCCTATTCTTGTCCGCAAAACGGACAAGAATAGGACATGTTCAAATTTTTTTGCGGGCTATGGAACGGACATACGGATGTGGACAGCACACAGTGTGATGGCAGTATTTTTTGCGGACCCATAGAAGTGAATGGGTCCGCATTTTATCAGCAAAAAATGCGGCTCGGAGCCCGCAAAATATACTATCGTGTGAAAGAGGCCTAAAAGAAATCTTTCTGGGGTGTGGCCCGGGTGGTATGCTGGGAGTCTTGGCCAGGCAAGCAAGACTCCTATATGGAAAATGCAACTCATCAGTCTAAAAATGGGGCATAATTCTGTGCTCTCATCTAAATTAAATCTTTCTCGGCTGTGGCACAGGCGGTATGGTGGGACTCTTGTTGTGTGCGTCATATGAACAGGCTTTCTGACCCCGTTATAATTTTTGGACCCTTCGTCCCCCAACAAGCCACAGTTTTTTTTACTCTATGGGTCCATTCACACATCCGTATTTTTCTTTTCCAGATTTTCATTTCGTTTTTTGCAGATCCGTGTTTCCGCAAAAACCTTCTGTTTTTACCAATTTTACATCCGCATCCATTCTGTTTTTCCGCAAAAAAAACGGAAGGAGGAATATATGTTGGTAGGGTATTTCTTTCTATTTCCTGGAAACGGACCTGCAATTGCAGATGATATGCGGATGACATATTGATGCATTCCGCATATCATCCGCATTTTTTGCGGACCCATTGACTACAATGGAACCACGGACCGCAAATGCGGGCAAAAGTAGGACACGCTCTATCTTATATGCGGATCCGCATAACGGAACGGAACAACGAATGCAGACAGCACACGGAGTGCTGTCTGCATTTTTTGCGGAGCCATTGAAGTGAACGGATCCGCATTCTGGATTCCGCATTTGTGGAACGGATGCGGATTAAAACATACGGACGTGTGAATGGACCCTAACACTGTGTGCGTTTAAACACCATCTGCCCCCGATAAAGGACAATTTTTGGAAGCTTTGTAATATGGACAAAAGCATAACACATTCAACAGTGCAATGTGTTTTTAAATACACTGTTCATTAATGCTGTCAAACATGCGTTTATTCGGGTCTAAACTGAAGTTTTGAAAAATTCAGTATACCTGAAATGAATCGAATCTCAAAAGGTTCACTCTAGTGTTGGTAGATTCAGATTCATCCATTTTTGGACGAATCCAAATCTTTTAGATTCATGTGCCACAATTTTAAAATTCCCAACCATTATACCTGTAATAGAATGTATGGGTTCCACTGAGGCAACATGAAGATAGACATCAGTAATGCAAGACTATGTGAGTCTCACGCACGCACGAACTGTATTACATGTATTCAGATTTGTTGAGTGTGCTGCAATCCATAATGAATCTGGGTTAGTATTCATTCTGTAGTACAAGTTTGCACACT
Source organism: Rhinella marina (assembly GCA_900303285.1). Classification (NCBI taxonomy): domain Eukaryota; kingdom Metazoa; phylum Chordata; class Amphibia; order Anura; family Bufonidae; genus Rhinella; species Rhinella marina. Next base: position 12,094 of record ONZH01010826.1, on the reverse strand, counting down.
TGCAGTGACCACGTTCTTAGGTAGACTGTTCCACAGATTTACAGTTCTTACAGTAAGCCATAACGCCTCTGGAGACTGAACTTTTGTTTCTCCAGACGGAGGCAGTGCCCCTCGTCTTTTGAGTGGATTTTACATGGAACAGTTTTTCACCATAATTTTTGTACAGCCCATTTATGTATTTGTATAGGTAAATCATGTTCCCCCATAGATTTCTCTTCTCAATAAAAATAAAATAAATGTTATTCTTTTAATTTTTCTTCATAACTAAGACCCTCCATGCTCCTTATCAGTCTGGTTGCTCTCATTTGTATTTTTTTCCAGATCCAGGGCATCTTTTCTAAGGACTGGTGTCCAGAAATGAAATATATATTCCATATAAGGCCGCACTAAAGCTTTGTAAAGTAGTAATTTTATATCTTGTCCCACGAGTCCATGCCTCTTTTAATACATGTCAATATCATATTAGCCTTAGAAGCAGCTTATTGACATTGAATGTTATTTACTCTATGATCTACAAGTACAGTTATACTGTATTTTTTAGTTTTGCATATGCAATTGTAGTTTAAATGACTATAATAAACTGATATTTGTTTCCCATTTTAGCATTTTATAGATTGATTATCCTCTTTGACATGTGTGTCAGTTAGTTTTCTCAGGTCTTTAATGAGACCTGTCACAATAATGGAAAATAGATGCAAGTGAAACTTGTAGGACATGTATAAGAAGTATTATACTATCTATATAGAGAAAGAGCAAAACTCAACTTGAATTAGGAAATTTATCTTCTGCTTCCTTGACTTATCATTATTTTTATTTTATTTTCCAGACACTTAATAAAAAGCTGCATTAATGATCCATCAACCCAAATATAAATCATATTTATGCTTCAGTTACAGTGTGAATTTATCACTGGATCAATTATCCAAAAGCTTCCAGGGTGGCAAAAGGTCAAAAAGTATGTTTATTCTGTTGCCATATCTGTCATGTTAGCTTTCAATGGAACAGAAATGGCTTGGTTTCTTTCTTTAACACTCATGGAAAAAACACATGACACAGTGCTATTGCTTCTCAGGTAGATGCTGTGTGATGGAATACTGTATAGAACAGACATACAAATTTAAAATAAAGAAACAAATCGATCTTTCAGAAATACGATCTTTTGCATTCACTGATACAGCTACATTAGAAAAATCTCTGTGCGACATTTGTCTGGGTTGCAGTCAAAATAGCCACAGTAAGCAGGGGCTGAGTTTGCTCTCTGATATTTTCTGCACGTCACGTAAAAAAAAAATATATATAAAAAAAATATAAAAAATAAAAAATAAATAGTTTTTTTTTGTTGTTTTATCTCAGTGATACAAATCCATTTCATACAGCTGTGTGGAACCATTTTGTGTGTCACAGTTCAGCTGTCCAGTCACCACAATCCGTATTTTCTGTCCAGGTGACACATTCTGTACGTCACTTAATTAAAAAAGGTCTTTTGCTCTCACTGATACAGCTACATTACAAAAATCTCTGTGCGACATTTGTCTGGGTTGCAATTAAGCACACCAAGTCTGCCTAATCTAATAGTTTCAGTGTAATTGCTCCATACTGCATGGTACGTACTAACATACGTAATTTAGCTCTAACTTATCCACCTATAAACAAAGCACAATCCATATTTTCTGTCCAGGTGACACATTCTGTATGTCACGTAATTTAAAAAGGTCTTTTGCTTTCACTTATACAGCTACATTACAAAAATCTCTGTGCGACATTTGTCTGGGTTGCAATTAAGCAGACCAAGTCTGCCTAATCTAATAGTTTCAGTGTAATTGCTTCATACTGCATGGTACGTAATAACATACGTAATTTTGCTCTAACTTATCCACCTATATACAAAGCACAATCCGTATTTTCTGTCCAGGTGACACATTCTGTACGTCACGTAATTAAAAAAGGTCTTTTGCTCTCACTTATACAGCTACATTACAAAAATCTCTGTGCGACATTTGTCTGGGTTGCACTTAAGCAGACCAAGTCTGCCTAATCTAACAGTTTCAGTGTAATTGCTCCATAGTGCACGGTACGTAATAACATATGTAATTTTGCTCTAACTTATCCACCTATATATTTTCTTGTTCAGATTGAACAAGTTTGTGGGTTTCAGTACAGCAGGCCCATTTTTTTTTTTGGTACATATAATACACTTATATACAGAAAATGTTGAACCCCAGGGCTAAGGGTCGAGGACGAGGGCGTGGGCATTCAATTACTGCAGGAGGCAGAGGCCGTGGTCCTGGGCAGGGTGAGACAGTACCTGCTGATGAGGGAGCAGGGGAACGCCGCAGAGCTACACTCCCTAGCTTCATGTCTCAACTTACAGGGACACGTGGTAGAGGACTGTTAAAACCACAACAGAGTGAACAGGTGATGTCGTGGATTGCGGACAATGCTTCAAGTAATTTGTCCACCAGTCAGTCTTCCACGCAGTCCACCCACGTTACCCAAGGGAGCACTCCTCTGGCTCCTCCACCTCAACCTCCTTCCCCCCAGTCTGCCCCCTCCCAGGAAAATTTGGAATGCGATCCGGCATACTCTCAGGAACTGTTTTCTGGACCCTTCCCAGAGTCACAAACCACTTCTCAGGTTGCTGCTGACCTCTTTCCCGATGCCCAAGTTTTCCAACTGTCGCAGTCTGTGGGTGATGATGATGACATTGTTGACTTAGTGGAAGAAGTGTGTAAAGAGGTGTCGGATGATGAGGAGACACGGTTGTCAGACAGTGGTAAAGTTGTTGTCAGGGCAGGAAGTCCGAGGGGGGAGCAGATTGAGGAATCGGAAGATGACGAGGTGACTGACCCAAGCTGGGTTGGTAAGCCGAGTGAAGACAGTGCTTCTGAGGCGGAGGCGAGTGCTGCACCAGAACAGGTTGGAAGAGGCAGTGGTGTGGCCAGAGGGAGAAGCAGGGCCAGAGCTGGTGCATCAGCAGCAACTGTTTCACGTAGTGAAGCTCCCGTGGCGAGGCCTAGATGTTCGCAAGTCTGGAGGTTCTTTAAAGAAAGTGAGGATGACCGACGGACTGTGGTGTGCAACCTGTGCCACACCAGGATCAGCAGGGGTGCCACCACTACTAGCCTAACCACCACCAGCATGCACAGGCATATGAGTGCTAAACACCCCACTCAGTGGAACCAAGGCCATTCAGCTCCTGCGAGTCACACCACTGCTTCTTCCCCTGTGTCACTTGCTGCCTCTGCTAGTCAACACCCTGCCCAGGACCCCGGCACGAGCGCCTCCTGCCGGAAAACCACACCTTCGCCTCCACGATCCTCCACAGCGTCCACCAATGTGTCCCAGTGCAGCGTTCAGCTGTCTTTACAGCAGACGCTGGAGCGCAAGAGGAAATACAGTTCCACCCACCCACATGCCCAAGCCCTCAACGTCCACATCTCCAAATTGCTGAGCCTGGAGATGCTGCCCTATAGGCTGGTAGAGACCGAAGCCTTTTGCAATCTCATGGCGGTGGCTGCCCCTCGGTATTTGGTCCCCAGCCGCCACTATTGTTCCCAATGTGCCGTCCCATCCCTACACCAGCATGTGTCACAGAACATCATCCGTGCCCTGACCAATGCTGTTTCTGAGAAGGTCCACCAAGGTGCGCCGCATCTGTGCGCATTTCCGCAAGTCGACCACAGATGCTGCCACTCTCAGGGCAGCGCAGCGCTGCCTACAACTGCCCACTCACCGACTGTTGTGCGACGTGCCCACAAGATGGAATTCGACATTAAACATGTTATCCAGAGTTTACCAGCAGCGCAGAGCGATTGTAGACTGCCAGATGTCAACTTCCACCAGAACTTGTAGTCAGGTCAGTCAGATTCCTCAAGTCTACAATGAGGAGTGGACGTGGATGTCTGATATCTGCCAGGTGTTGAGCAACTTTGAGGAGTCAACACAGATGGTCAGCGGCGATGCCGCCATTATCAGCCTCACCATCCAGCTGCTTTGCCTGTTGAAAAACTCACTGCTCAGCATGAAGTCGGATGCTTTGCGCTTAACACAAGAGACGGTGGAGGAAGATACGTCGCTTGATAGCCAGAGCACCCTCCGGTCTGTTTCTCAGCGCGTATCGGAGGAGGGGGATGAGGATGAGGAGGAAGAGGAGGAGAATGTCGGCGAGACAGAAGAGGGTACCAGTGCTCAGTCCTTCTTAACTCTTGAGCGTGTATGGGCTGAAGAGGAGGACTTGGAGGAGGAGGAGGAGGAGGAGGAAATGGAGAGTCAGGACAGTGAGGAGAGGGAATTCTTGCATGTTGGGACTCTGGCGCACATGGCAGACTTCATGTTAGGCTGCCTATCCCGTGATCCTCGCGTTAGAAGCATTTTTTCAAACACCGATTACTGGATGTTCACTCTCCTGGACCCACGGTACAAGCAGAAGTTTTCCACTCTCATCCCTGTAGAGGAAAGGAGTATGAGAGTGAATCAATATCAACAGGCCCTGGTGCACAAGCTGAAACAATCCTTCCCATCTGATGCCGCTTGGTTCTGTGGGCCAAGTAGCGGGGGAGAGGAGGCGAGCAGGCAACTTGTCCAGCACTGGCAGGGGAACGATCTCCAAGGCCTTTGCCAGTTTTATGTCACCCCAGCAAGACACTGTCACCTGTCCCCAGTCTAGGCAGAGTAGGGGGGAGCTGTACAGAAAGATGGTGAGGGAGTACCTAGCTGACCATACCAACGTCCTGCGTGATCACTCTGCTCCATACAACTACTGGGTTTCAAAGCTGGACACGTGGCCTGAACTGGCGCTGTACGCCTTGGAGGTGCTGGCCTGCCCTGCCGCTAGCGTGTTGTCAGAGCGGGTATTCAGTGCAGCTGGTGGCATCATCACCGATAAGCATACACGCCTGTCAACTGACAGCGCTGACAGGCTGACGCTTATTAAAACAAACAAAGCCTGGATTTCACCGGAATTCAAATCTCCTCCGGGGGAAAGCAGCTAAAGATTAACATTACTTAGGTATCCAATTCCTCTTCTCTACTCCTCCTACTCCTCCTCCTCCTTGTCGTCTTTGCCTAACGCTGACCCAAAAAACACCATTTTTTAGAGGTCCAACTGGCACTCTTTTACTACAATTTTTCCGGAGGTCCACCTACAGGCCCTCTCTCTAAACAATTTTTCCTGAGGGCCCCCTACAGGCCCTCTCTCTAAACAATTTTTCCGGAGGTCCACCTACAGGCCCTCTCTCTAAACAATTTTTCCGGTGGTCCACCTACAGGCCCTCTCTCCAAACATTTTTTCCGGAGGTCCACCTACAGGCCCTCTCTCTAAACAATTTTTCTGGAGGTCCACCTACAGGCCCTCTCTCCAAACAATTTTTCTGGAGGTCCACCTACAGGCCCTCTCTCTAAACAATTTTTCCGGAGGTCCATCTACAGGCCCTCTCTCCAAACAATTTTTCCGGAGGTCCACCTACAGGCCCTCTCTCTAAACTATTTTTCTTTGCACCTAGTTGGGTGCTTCCCTAACATGTGATGGGTATGTGCCTCGCCTTTCTTGGTCTGGGTGAGCACAATTGCCACGAGGGTAACCACCAGGCTGTTGCAGGAGAATATGGGGTAATGGTGGGATTTGGCAGCATCAGAGGCATCCATGCATGCTGCCCCTGCTGTTTCCTGTCCATTTCCGTGGTGTTTCCATCATTTTCTGATGTTTCCAGGTTTTCACCCAGCCTTCCCTGTGCAGAGCCTTGGTCCCCTGCAAAAATGCTCGAGTCTCCCATTGACTTCAATGGGGTTCGTTACTCGAAACGAGCACCCGAGCATCGGGAAAAGTTTGTCTCGAATAACGAGCACCCGAGCATTTTAGTGCTCTCTCATCTCTACTAACATCCTATAACACTCCATCCCACATCTTCAACAAAATATTAAAAATTAGTATAGTATTTTTCTCTCTTATTTTTTTACTTGAGGTATAACATAAAATTGCATTAAAGTATAATTCTCATTTCATTTTTTATACATATGAATAGTGAGTACGTGTTTAACGTACTTTATTAAGGAAATATGTTTTTATGTAATGTATATAATGTCTCCCCTTAGCAACAATGTAACTTTAGAGTTAAGGAGAATATATCTTCATTACCCTACTGAACACTGTAGAATATTAATGTATGATGAAGAGGCAGTCTTCTCAGTCTACCTCTGGTTTCCCTGCCAAAACCTCTATCTTTATACCTCAGCCCTGCCTCCCTATATGTGTTGTAATGTTAATTAGTATGTGTGATACTAGTGTGATACGTAGATGACCATCCTGTATCATACATTATAGGTTATGTGACTTTATGAGTCATACGTCCCATCGTATGTCTAATGGTAATATTGCATATTGCTAGGGAGTGATCCCATATTGTACTGAGTGTTACGTACATGGTAATGGATTCTCCTTGGCTCCATACCTTACTACTAGAGATGAGCGAGTAGTGAAATATTCGAAAGTTCGAAATTCGATTCGAATAGACCGCGAAATTCGACTATTCGACCGACTATCGAATCCCATTATAGTCTATGGGAAAAAAATGCTCGCCACTTGGAAATCTCAATTCGACCACTTGGAGGTCACCAAGTCCACCCTGAATCCTCAGAAAAGGATGCCAACACTGCTGGAATGCAACTGGGACAGCAGGGGAAGCATGTCTGGGTGCATATAACGCGCCCAAGTCGCACTATTATGCCACTATCACAGCCTCTCAACAATACACTCCAAAGACAATATAACCTCTCTGTAAAGTGAGACCATACAAGGAAACCTTCTTTCCTCTACATTGCCAGGGACCCCAAGCCAAACTAGACAAAAAAGATGAAATTCTGCACCCCTTAAAATCACGTTGCCTATGACAACCACAGATGGCATAGGCAAAGGGGAAAGCAAATAGACCCCACCCCTAATTGTCATTGTGTGTGTGTGTGAGATGTGGTCAGACATGTCTTCTTTAAAATGTAAAAACAACTCAAACACATGCAGAAGCCTTAAAATGCCCAAATTGTTGGCGCTTGAGATGTCAGTGACCCGACCTGGCCCAGTGTCATGTCTAGCAGGTAAAGCAGTGGGGATGTTGAGGGATGCGTAGGACCGCAAAAGGCAGGAAGAGGCCGTGGGCTGGCCAGAGGCTCATGGAAAATTTTGTGGAGGCCCAAGAGGTGAGACCTGTTAAAAATTTTGTTTAGGCCCAAGAGGTGAGACCTTGATAAAATTTTGTGGAGGCCCAAGAGGTGAGACCTTGATAAAATTTTGTGGAGGCCCAAGAGGTGAGACCTGTTAAAAATTTTGTGGAGGCCCAAGAGGTGAGACCTTGATAAAATTTTGTGGAGGCCCAAGAGGTGAGACCTTGATAAAATTTTGTGGAGGCCCAAGAGGTGAGACCTTGATAAAATTTTGTGGAGGCCCAAGAGGTGAGACCTGTTAAAAATTTTGTGGAGGCCCAAGAGGTGAGACCTTGATAAAATTTTGTGGAGGCCCAAGAGGTGAGACCTTGATAAAATTTTGTGGAGGTCTAAGAGGTGAGACCTGTTAAACATTTTGTGGAGGCCCAAGAGGTGAGACGTATTAAAAATTATGTGGAGGCCCAAGAGGGGAGACCTCTTAAAAATTATGTGGAGGCCCAAGAGGTGAGACCTGTTAAACATTTTGTGGAGGCCCAAGAGGTGAGACGTATTAAAAATTATGTGGAGGCCCAAGAGGGGAGACCCGTTAAAAATTATGTGGAGGCCCAAGAGGTGACACCTCTTAAAAATTATGTGGAGGCCCAAGAGGTGAGACCTCTTAAAAATTATGTGGAGGCCCAAGAGGTGAGACCTCTTAAACATTTTGTGGAGGCCCAAGAGGTGACACCTCTTAAAAATTATGTGGAGGCCCAAGAGGTGAGACCTCTTAAAAATTATGTGGAGGCCCAAGAGGTGAGACCTCTTAAACATTTTGTGGAGGCCCAAGAGGTGAGACCTCTTAAACATTTTGTGGAGGCCCAAGAGGTGAGACCTCTTAAAAATTATGTGGAGGCCCAAGAGGTGAGACCTGTTAAAGATTTTGTGGAGGCCCAAGAGGTGAGACGTATTAAAAATTATGTGGAGGCCCAAGAGGGGAGACCTGTTAAAGATTTTGTGGAGGCCCAAGAGGTGAGACGTATTAAAAATTATGTGGAGGCCCAAGAGGGGAGACCTGTTAAAGATTTTGTGGAGGCCCAAGAGGTGAGACGTATTAAAAATTATGTGGAGGCCCAAGAGGGGAGACCTCTTAAAGATTTTGTGGAGGCCCAAGAGGTGAGACGTATTAAAAATTATGTGGAGGCCCAAGAGGGGAGACCCGTTAAAAATTATGTGGAGGCCCAAGAGGTGAGACCTGTTAAACATTTTGTGGAGGCCCAAGAGGTGAGACGTATTAAAAATTATGTGGAGGCCCAAGAGGGGAGACCTGTTAAAGATTTTGTGGAGGCCCAAGAGGTGAGACGTATTAAAAATTATGTGGAGGCCCAAGAGGGGAGACCCGTTAAAAATTATGTGGAGGCCCAAGAGGTGAGACCTGTTAAACATTTTGTGGAGGCCCAAGAGGTGAGACGTATTAAAAATTATGTGGAGGCCCAAGAGGGGAGACCTCTTAAAAATTATGTGGAGGCCCAAGAGGTGAGACCTCTTAAACATTTTGTGGAGGCCCAAGAGGCCCAATTTTTCTGATTTACGGACCAATTCTACGGCGGTTAAGGAGGAGGAGGAGGAGGTGGAGGAGGAAATGGCACTTCATACACATGGCACTTCACTTTTGGCTGCTTTCCACTGTTGGAGAAGCAAAGTCCGGGTCAATCCACTTGCTGTTCATTTTGATTAGCGTCAGCCTGTCGGCACTGTCGGTTGACAGGCGGCTGCGCTTATCGGTGATAATGCCCCCGGCAGCGCGGAACACCCTTTCTGATAGCACGCTGGCGGCAGGGCAGGCAAGCACCTCCAAGGCGTACAGGGACAGTTCCAGCCACGTGTCCAACTTGGATTGCGAAGACCCAGTACAGTTTGTTCTCCACTATCCGGACAACACGTGTGTCCCGGGAAAAGCAGCCCAGCATGAAGTCAGCCATGTGTGCCAGACTCTGAATAGGTATGACGTCACTGCCCCCACCAGAAGGATCACTTGCCATTTCCTCCTCTTCCTCTTCCGCCTCCTCTCCGCCCCATCCGCGCTGAACCAATGGGACGCGCACAGCCTGACTGCTACCCTCGCCGCCAGCATCCTCCTCCTCTTCCACAGCCACCTCCACGTCGTCCTCCTCCTCCTCATCCTCCTCCTCCTGCAACTGCCACCGTGAAGCAGACAAAAGTGTGGTCTGACTGTGTAGCTCCGTTGCGTCTCCTCCTGCCCCCGTCTCCTCTGTGTGCAATGCGTTCTCCCTTATTGCGATGAGGGATTCTTTAAGGACGCATAGGAGCGGGATGGTTACGCTCGGCCCTGCTGGCTGTGGCCTCACTTCTCTGTCTGAACTGTCCTCTGCCTGTGGCCATCCCTCTGCCTGTGGACATCCCTCTGCCTGTGGACATCCCTCTGCCTGTGGACATCCCTCTGCCTGTGGACATGCCTCTGCCTGTGGACATCCCTCTGCCTGTGGACATGCCTCTGCCTGTGGACATCCCTCTGCCTGTGGACATTCCTCTGCCTGTGGACATCCCTCTGCCTCTTGCTGCCTTTTTCGGTGCTGCGCAGACCACCACCTCTCCACTGCTTTCCTCGCTGGACATCACCCTGGACCGGGTCAGTATCGGACAGTACAAAGCGGTGGTACATTTCATACTCCAGCCGTGGCCTGTTTTCATTCTCCCAATGCCTTGAGACATGTACTGAATGTAAATGAAGGTGTTGTAATCGCGTCTCTCTGTGACAATAGCTCGGTACTATCAACTGCCAATTTTATTTTTAACTTTTTTTTTTTTTTAGCGAACAGTTTTTTTCAACTTAATGATGTTTTCCAGTCTCTGTTTGGAAACTTTCTATGACTTTTTTCGTACTGGGTGCATTTGGTATAAATATGCAGAGAGTTATTTATGGTTTAATCGCAGAACGATGCAAAGGGAAAGCGTCGTCTAAAGGAGAATCATTTACCTCAGATAATTCAACCAGCAACTATGGCCCCCAACAGCATTTCCGCGCCCCCGTCCTCGTCCACGTCCTATTCCGCTAGCCCCCCTCCGCATTTTATTTTTTTTTGGTTACAATATTTTGCCTTCACAGCCGTGAAATAATTTTGCAAGAGAACGCACAGTACAGTTGCCAATTATAAGGCCTAATATTTTATAGTATAATTATGTGGATGCCCAAGAGGTGAGACCTGTTAAAAATTTTGTGGAGGCCCAAGAGGTGAGCCATAAATATATACATTTTTCTTATTTACGGAGCAATTCTACGGCGGTTAAGGAGGAGGAGGAGGAGGAGGTGGAGGAGGAAATGGCACTTCATACAGATGGCACTTCACTTTTGGCTGCTTTCCACTGTTAACCTCTTAAACCTTTTGTGGAGGCCCAAAAGGTGAGACCTGTTAAAAATTATGTGGAGGCCCAAGAGGTGAGACCTGTTAAACATTTTGTGGAGGCCCAAGAGGTGAGACCTGTTAAACATTTTGTGGAGACCCAAGAGGTGAGACCCGTTAAAAATTATGTGGAGGCCCAATAGGTGAGATCTGTTAAACATTTTGTGGAGACCCAAGAGGTGAGACCCGTTAAAAATTATGTGGAGGCCCAATAGGTGAGACCTGTTAAACATTTTGTGGAGGCCCAAGAGGTGAGACCTGTTAAACATTTTGTGGAGGCCCAAGAGGTGAGACCTGTTAAACATTTTGTGGAGACCCAAGAGGTGAGACCCGTTAAAAATTATGTGGAGGCCCAATAGGTGAGACCTGTTTAAACATTTTGTGGAGACCCAAGAGGTGAGACCCGTTAAAAATTATGTGGAGGCCCAATAGGTGAGACCTGTTAAACATTTTGTGGAGGCCCAAGAGGTGAGACCTGTTAAACATTTTGTGGAGGCCCAAGAGGTGAGACCTGTTAAACATTTTGTGGAGGCCCAAGAGGTGAGACCCGTTAAAAATTATGTGGAGGCCCAATAGGTGAGACCTGTTAAACATTTTGTGGAGACCCAAGAGGTGAGACCCGTTAAAAATTATGTGGAGGCCCAATAGGTGAGACCTGTTAAACATTTTGTGGAGGCCCAAGAGGTGAGACCTGTTAAACATTTTGTGGAGGCCCAAGAGGTGAGACCTGTTAAACATTTTGTGGAGGCCCAAGAGGTGAGACCTGTTAAAAAATTATGTGGAGGCCCAAGAGGTGAGACATAAATATATACATTTTTCTTATTTACGGAGCAATTCTACGGCGGTTAAGGAGGAGGAGGAGGAGGAGGAGGTGGAGGAGGAAATGGCACTTCATACAGATGGCACTTCACTTTTGGCTGCTTTCCACTGTTAACCTCTTAAACCTTTTGTGGAGGCCCAAAAGGTGAGACCTGTTAAACATTTTGTGGAGACCCAAGAGGTGAGACCGTTAAAAATTATGTGGAGGCCCAATAGGTGAGACCTGTTAAACATTTTTGTGGAGGCCAAGAGGTGAGACCTGTTAAAAATTATGTGGAGGCCCCAAGAGGTGAGACCTGTTAAACATTTTGTGGAGGCCCAAGAGGTGAGACCTGTTAAACATTTTGTGGAGGCCCAAGAGGTGAGACCTGTTAAACATTTTGTGGAGGCCCAAGAGGTGAGACCTGTTAAAAATTATGAGGAGGCCCAAGAGGTGAGACCGGTTAAAAATTATTTTGAGGCCCAAGAGGTGAGACCGGTTAAAAATTATGAGTAGGCCCAAGAGGTGAGACCTGTTAAAAATTATGAGGAGGCCCAAGAGGTGAGACCTCTTAAACATTTTTGTGGGGGCCCAAGAGGTTGAAACCTCTTAAACATTTTGTGCAGGCCCAAGAGGTGAGACCGGTTAAATTATGTGAGGCCAAAGGTGAGACCGGTTAAAAATTATGTTGAGGCCCAAGAGGTGAGACCGGTTAAAAATTATGAGTAGGCCCAAGAGGTGAGAC